>SNQJ01S0036784.1:8085-37809 GCA_010110895.2 Picea sitchensis
CTTGTACTTGAACATTTAAGTGGGGTAAAAGGAGGTTGCCCCCTCGAAGAGGCTTATTATCTGAAATTATCTCTTTTTCAAGGCGTTGAGTACTTTTCCTGAGGTTTTTCTATGCTATATTGATGTTTGGTTCTTAACAATTGCATTCGAAAAAAATATGATGTTTTTGACACTTTTAAGAAATGAAAAGATTTGGTTGAGAACAAGACAATAAAAAGGTTTACGTGTCTCTGATTGGACAATAAAGGTGAATAATTTATAAACGATTTTGATGATTACTTTTCATACCATGGGATTCATACAGAGAAACCAATTCTAGGAACACCACAATAAAATATTCTGTTAGAAAGGATGAACATTACAATCATGGAACTTGCAAGGAGTATGAGATTACATGTTGGGTTTCGCTTACATGTCTCGGAAAATTCTATAGATATTGTTTTTTACTTAATAAATAGAGGGCCTTCAAGCTCCTTGGATGGTGGAATTTTGGAGGAGGCATGGAAAAGTAAAAAGGTAAACTACTCATTTCTAAATAATTATGGTTGTGAAGCATTTGTCCATATTGATAAAGAAAATATAACAAAGTGTGAGGCAAAATCTAAGAAGTGTACCTTTATTGGATACAATGTTAATGATTTTGGTTATCGCTTATGGTATTATGAAAATCATAAAATAATTAGGAGTAGAGAAGCAGTATTCAATGAAAAGGTCATGTACAAAGATCAGTTGTAGGGAAAGAAACAATAAACGGAAAAAAAATGAATACACAATGCTTGATGAAATCAAAGAAAATGAAACTCCAAAGGTACCCAAAAATGAAAATGTAAAACAACAAGAGAAACATGCACCTCAAAATCCCACAAGTGCTGTTAGAATATCTACTAGGTTAAGTATACCCCCTGAACAATACTCTCCTTCATTATATTATTTATTGTTGATTGATTCTGGTGAACCATAAAGTGATGAAGAGGAAATGAAGGTAGACACAAAAAATAAGTGGGAGAAAGACATGAAAAAGGAAATGGATTCCTTGTTAAATAATTGGAATTGGGACTTGGTTTAGTTTCCTGCAGGAAACAGAGTATTGCAAAATAAATGGGTTTATAGGTTGAAGAAAGAATATGGAGGAAAAAAGTGGTACAAGGCTAGACTTGTTGTAAAGGGGTTTGCACAAGAGAAAGGTATATATTTTCATGAAATATTCTCCCATTTTTTTAAAATGACTTCAATTATGACTATTTTAAGTCTTATGGAAGTACAATATTTGCATCTTGAAAAGTTATATGTAAAATCAAATTTTCTCCATGGGGATTTGTGGGAAGAATTTATATGCAACAACCACAGAGGTATGAGGTCAAAGGAAAGGATAATTTGGTATGTAGGTTGAAGAAAATCTTGTATGGCCTAAAGCAAGCTCCAAGGAAGTGGTATTTTAAATTTGGCAGGTTTATGATATAAAAAGGTTATAGTATATATCATTCTGATCAATGTATTTATTTTAAGAGGCTAGAAAATTGAAGCTATATTATCTTGATATTGTATGTAAATGACATTCTTATTGTAGGGTCTAACATGCGAGATATAAATGTGCTCAAAAGGAAATTTTCTAATTCATTTGTGATGAAGGATTTGGGTTCTGTAAATAAAATCCCTTTTGTGAGACTAACAAGAGATAGGAAAAATCGCAAATTGACATTGTCTCAGGGTGAGTAAAGAAAGAAGGTGTTGGAAAAGCTTAGAATGGAGAATGAAAAACTAGTTAGTACACCTTTGGCTAGCCATTTCAAATAAACCAAGGAAATGTGTCCCAAGACACACGAGAAAATATAATACATGTCCACAGTCCCTTATTCATCAATTGTTGGCATCTTAATGTATGTGGTGGTGTGCACAAGACTAGATATTGCACATGCAGTGGGATTTATGAGAAGGTATATGAACAATCCAGGTAAAGAACATTGGGAGGAAGTAAAGTGGATTCTCATGTGTTTGAGAGGTACTACTATTCATGCATTATGTTTTGGAGGTTCAAACACTATTCTATAGGGATATGTTGATTCATATATGTTAGGTGATAAATATAGCAAGAGGAGCACCACAGGGTATGTTTTTTACTATAGGTGGAACAAGACTAAGTTGGATTTCGAAAATGCAAAAGGTTATTGAACTTTTAACAATGGAAGCATAGGTTTACAGAGGAATTGGGAAAGAAATAGGAGAATATAAGGTTATATTGTGACAGACAAAGTTCCATTCATCTTAAAAATAACTCATCCTTCCATTCTAAAAATATAAAGAATGGAAGGTTATGTGGCACGTCGACGTAGTGACAAAAAGTGATGTGGAAGGTTGCATGGTAATGAACGTGGAAGATGGTGTAGTCATTGAAATGAACCCTATTTTCATGGTAGGTACCAATGAACGAGATTTACCCTTATTCGTGATCAGATGATTGGGAGAGTTTTTTCTCATTTCACAGTCCTTCGACGATTGGGGATCTATATTATACTTGACTCCGGACCCATGTGGTTTCGACCGACGCCAATGGTCCATTGACGATTGATAAAATACATGACTCATTGAAACTTTGTTGGAGTTTTCCCCTGACGTTGAAGAGTTAATCGACAATTTATTTAAGCCTTCATCGAGACCATGATTTCGAGTATGTTGATCCATTTTATTTTTCCCCGACTCTGATGATGTCATCGAATCTTTTGGAAACCTTGATTTTATGCTCTTTTTGACTCATTCTAAATGATTTATTTCCCCCCGTTTTATGCAAACATGAGAGTCCTTTTTGGAGTTTCTAGATATTTTAAATACAAAGAAAAAAAAAGGAAAAAGAATAGACTTAACAAAGGACAAATATGCAACCTATGTAAATCCAAAAAGAAAAAGACACAAAAACAATTAAAAGGAAAAATGGTACCCAAAAATTGAAAATCTTAAGGTTATTTTGAGAACTCAACACCTCACTAACCCCTCAAGTAGATACAATAATATGTTTTATATGTAATAAAGACGGACATTAGAAAATAATGCCTACGTAATAATGTGAACATTTCTAATGTAAGCATACTCAATAGAAGGTTCCACTTCTAGATATATCTTCCTCTAGAATGTTCTCTAGAATATTGATGTAACATCCCACTCTTGCGCACACTGAGCAAATTTATTATTTGAGGACACTTGCTTGCAAGTGATCCAGATTATTATACTATTGGTTGTTTGACTATGATTATGAGGCATTATGGATATCATAATATGTTATTTTGTGTGTTTACATAGATAGGTGTTATTAACTGGGTTCTCCTGAGTGTGCAGGACTTTGGACCTCAAGGATGCAGAGGCATTGATGAAACCGCTTGGAATCTGGATTGAGTCAGGGAGTGGATTATTGGGGTTTGATTGTTGTTGATATGACATATGTACATCTGATTAGATGTTATGATGATTGATTCTTATTGCTAACATGATTCATTGATGATGCAGGTTGACGATAGCTTGTCGACTAGACTCACATGTGGAGTAGAGGGGTCACACACGAGAACCAGAGTCTTTGAGGTAAAGGTGTGGAAAATTACCTTGCCACAACCTACTATCACTCTTATCGTGGCTCGAACTGTAGGTTAACGATTACCTAGTTTGAGAAGACCCACGATGACATGAGAGAAGACTGCAATAGTCGTTCACGATGATTCTAAGGGGCGCGCAATAAGGAAGGGGCCTTATTCCTTAGAGGCCTTTATTATCCCACAAGATCACCTGGCGGAGTATTGACTCTAGGGGTTTTTTATGTCTACCAAGTCAGTCAAGAGGCAAGTGGAACCCTTGGAGCATGTAGTGCCTACTGAAGGGCACATCGCGCAAGGGAAACAAAAGGAGGCGAGTGGCACACTTGGGGCACGTAGGGCATCCTGAAGGGCATGTCATGCAAGGGAAACAAAAAGAGGCGAGTGGCACCCTTGGAGCACCTGGTGCGTCTTGAAGGGCATGTTGCGATTTCAACGTGTAAGTGAATAAACCTAGTCGGCCTTAAAATGACTAATGTGATAAGCAATATTTAAAAACAATTTCCCTAATAAAAATGTCGCCCAACCTAGGAAATTAAAATCTAGGTTTAAGTGACACTTGTGGTCAAAACTAATAATCATAATTAAACATGTGACGAGGAGGGGGTAACAAATTCAATTAATTTATTAAAATCAAATTATATTGGGGGATTAAAAAATTTAAAAGGAAATGATTGTTTTTTTTTCCTACATATGTTAATTAGATTTTATTAATTAAAAATTAAAAGGGGTAAAAGGTGGTTTTTATACACTTGCTAATTTGAGTTTTAGTTGAAAAGGGAAAAGAGGGAAACTTAAGAGAAATAGGAAACTAAGGGAAAAAGGGGAAACATAAAGAAAACGGGAAATGTAAGGAAAAAGTTGAATGTCTCACATAGTAAGGAATCTTGCCTTTAAGAACTTTCTAATAATGAACTCAACTAGGAATTTAGTAAAGGCGTGTGTCATTTAAAATGTGTAAGGTAATATTGGGACACAAAGGAGAATTTTTAGGAACACTTTTTGGTGGGTGAGGGAAATAGTAATAATTAAATAAATAATGAAATTAATTTCTGGTGCAACTAGGGGGATGGGTGAGTTGTACGGGGAGGTTTTTTTCTGATTAAATTAATGAAAAATAAATTAAATAAGAATATGGGAAATAAATCACTTAAAAACTCTATAAAAATGATGGAGGAGGAGGGGTATGGATCTCATCTTTATGCATAATGTTATGCTACTGAATGTTTGTCTTGACTGAACTTATCTTGTTGAAGTTGGGACACCTATCTCGGGTAACGAGTGATAGCTTGACCTTTCTAGGAGAGATGGGTGCTATCTGTTCTTTGGTATAGTGTGTGTGGACCCTTTATGGCTTGAGGGGCTCACAAGGAAGAAGAGTATCCCTAGCATTGGCTAGGAGGTACCGGTGAGGTCACATCGGTCGACAAGCGGAAGCTCGAAAGAGCACGCGGGACAAAAACTACTAGCAATTGCATTTGGGTAAGGTACGTCGGTTTAATTGTTAATTGCAATGAATTTAAATTTAGGCATGTTATTTATTTGTGCTCATTTAAGATTTCACTTCCATGCACTATCCTCCACCTGTTTTCCTATGGTATTGTAATCCCCTTGCTCGTTGTTTTCTGAATGGATTTCCATTGGCGATCCCAACTTCTGATTTCAGTAACTTATCTGTGTGGGTTTTATTGATTTTTATGAAGAGATTGTGATTTATATTTCCTCCCTTATCCCTAGGTCATCAATCCTTGCCTGAGAAGTCAACCAGGATATTAATCGACAGTTGTCACTTAGGTGTTAATAGACTTATAGATTCTAATGTCCTTCTTTTTTGTGCATGGATGATGAGTGAAGGATAATTTATTCCCAGTTGTCTACCCTTACTTATCTCTGAGTTGATTGTTTCTTGGTTGAATGATTGTCTTGTGCCTTCTTGCGATTGAATATCTCTCTATATTGTTTATATTTTTAGTCTGTAAACAACTCAATACCCTTTGCATTTTTATACCACCTCTACATTTTTTTAGGGTATTTTATTCTCTGTGATTTTAATGACAGTTCACAACTCTTGAATTGAAAAATATCAGTGTTTGTCCACTTGAATGACAACATTTATTTTAAACTATTGTGATTGTGATCTGAATTTATTTATTTGATAGTTAACCATTGTGTGACAATGTTGTTTTTAACTATTTGTGACTACAATTGAATTTATTTATTGACAACAAATGATTGTATGACATCGTTCTATTTACCTATTGGAGATTGCGATCCAACCTCCAGACAACCTTTTTTTCCCTAACTTGTGACTGCAATTCCATCTATATTATTACAGATCTATCATTTATGTATCGACTGCGATTTTACCTACTTCATTGACTACAAACTTACATGATTTCATTTTATATTGAGTGCAAATTTTACTACGATCTTAATAGGTATATTAATGGCTATTTTACCTGTTCTTCTACCAACGTTTTTACCATCCTTTGCGTCTAGATCTGAAATTGTTCCTAATATTGAAACTGTCTTTTATAAGCATCGACTTCCCTTTTTGTTTTTTCCCTTTTCGTTTTACCCAAAATTATGAATAGATAACATCTGAACTTATATCATAATGAGTAGACGGACAATGGTTGAATGGTTTCAGAGACATCGTTGAATACATGCATCGTGGACTATGATTGAACATATAAATCCTATGTTATCCTGCGCTCATTTGTTGTGTCTGCTAGATTATACACTGTTTGCGTTTTGGATAGCACACAACAAAATTTTATGCTTCTAACAATGTCTCACTGTGAATTTAGATCGCTCTAAAACCCGTGAATCTAGACAACTATAATTATGAAATCGATTTAACACCTACGTTATCTTACATCAGGATTTTATATCTATGTTGGTCATGGAATCTATTTCATTGATGAAGTTTTATTTCCCTTTCATGAATTAACCCAACACTCTTACCTGGCAGCTATTCGTTGATGAAGTTTTAATTTCCCTTGAATGCTTTACCACAACAACCTACCTAGCAACGATCCCTTATTGGATGTTGTATTCTAACGATGCTTATATTATTGGATGTTATATTATAGCGATGTTTATATTGTTAGATGTGGTATCATAGAGATTTTGATATTATTGGATGTTGTATATTAGTGATTCTCATATTGTATCTTATGTTATAGCGATTCTCACATTTTAAGACATAAATTTTATACATTAGTGGAAAGCGGGTTCTCATGTACCAAGACAACGATTCCATCTATTGAATAGATAGCGAACCCTCATTTACATAGACAATGACATGAATTACATGATAGAGAGCGAATGTAATATAGAATAGAAATTGATTTAGCATTATCATCATTTGACAACAACTTTCTACTTTTGAATTTAATTTGTTGAATAACCGGGAAGATTCACTAGGAAGCGAGAACAGGCGTTGAATGACAACAACTTATACTTTATTTTAATTTGTTGTATGACAGTCAGGATTCTTTAGACAATGAGCTAATACAGTAATATTCATGAAAGTGATACATAATCTATTTCCTTGTTAATTTCCTTTCTAACTGTTAATTCTTTTGTTAGAAAACAATCTTATTTAGGGATAGCCCTATATTTAGGCAGTAATGTCATCATTATATATCATTAGTGTTAACATCTTTATTAAATCTTATTCTGTATAGACAGTGAATATGATTGGACTGAATATTATTTTGCGACAGCGATATCATTGTTAGAGATATTAGTCCACCTTTATGATAACTTTGTGATAATAGTAACAATGTTAATAGTTCAAATTGTTGGTCACAGTTTGGGACACATTTATGATAATGATAACATTCTAGCAGTCCACTTCTTCGCCCTTAGACACCAGGTTGAATGAATATTGGGTTATGGTTGATTGGTGAATTCATTTAATAGCTTGCACAATTTAATTTGAGTGATCTCATTTTTCATCTTGTCGACCTATTGCTTGGGGGCATGGGTGATGTCTTCTGGTCAGTTATTTCGATCTCCTAGAGTGTTGAAATTTTTGTTGGGTTATTGGTCTGGATGTGTTCCATCGCGCCAGGGTTACCATCATGCCTATCTCCATGAGACGACATGATTCCTATTGAGGGGATCATTGTGCACCCTGATGAATAGAGGAAAATGATAACCTAGTCTAAGTCTGTGCTTCTCGATGTGGGTGTTTGTTTGTTGTAACGTTTGTTGGTACTTGGTTTTGTAATTCCTTAAGGCGTTGGGATTTGTGCGATGTAGAGGTTCTAGTTCCTAGTCTACAAAGACACAGTGTTGGGCAGTTGATATTGTCCATTAGTGTGTAGGCGTTGTCTTGCTCGTATCAGGCAGGTAGTCACTTTCGTTGGTCCTTTCATTGTTGCATATTTTCATCCAGTTGCATGATGTGCTAACATGATGAGTCATTTTTGTTTGTTTTTCTGATCTGTGTGCATTGTGTTCGTCATCAAGTCGTGTGTTTAACAGATGTCATGTTGCCTTCCTATTTAAAAATAAAAATAAAAATTGAACTTGCTTGCATTGCTTGTAGTCGTAACATTGGGGTATGTTACATATGGTATCAGAGCGAGGTTCAATCCACGACTTGGGATCCCTACAACTTTCGTTGATGTGATATTTGATTATACTTTTTCTAATTAAGTTGACTTGTATTCATGTAGGTAATCATGGTTAGAGGACGTCTCGGGGGCAGACGATGGGGTGCTAGGGGAGGAGGCGTGACGTCCCCAATAACATCCACGCCTAAGGGGTCTAACCCCTAGGGAGACGAATAGGTTTTCGGGCAGGAGGAGATAGCGGTGGGTGATGTGGTTGGGCTAATGAGGTCCTTTCAGAGGATGTTTGAGGCACTGATCATTCATTTGGAGAGAGATGAGGCCAGGGTGCCGACACCCCCTCAAGATCCACCATGTGCTCTGGTCGGTACTAGTAGCATTCACCGCAAACTTGAGAAGGTCAAATTTCCTAAGTTCTTTGGTGCCTCGGATGACGTAGCTGCCAAGGCATGGTTGGAGAATATGGTGATGTGCTTTTCACTTCACTACTATACCTCCAACATGAAGGTCTGCATGGTGGTCTTCCAATTGAAGGGGAGTGCTCTTCTTTGGTGGAAGACATTGTTGCCACAACTGCACATGGGCTTCGAAGACATGTCATGGGAACTGTTCGAGGAATGGTTCCGAGAGAGGTACCTATCAGAGGAATTCATTGAGTGTCAGTTCAACGAGTTCAATGCGTTGCGACAGGGTGGTCGTATGGTGCCCGAGTATGAGGCCCATTTTATGGAGTTTCTTCAGTATGATCCACACCTTAATACCGAGAAACTTAAGGTCAACAGGTTCTTGTTTGGACTTAATGTCAGTATTCGTGTAAAAGTTAGGATTTTGATGTCGTGAACCTTGCATGATGTCATTCAAAAGGCCCTCATAGCAAAGGAGGATCTTATCAACAGGGGTTAGAGTAGGACTCCAGCGAGACTAGTAGGGAAAGTGTCATCTGGTGCGCAACAACATTAGACACCATATAGATAGACTCCAAGATATCATGGCTTCCAGAGAGGATCCACTTTCACTACACCTCAATGAATAACGCCTCAACAATGGACTCCTTATTGAGGACCAAAACATCAGGAACAACAATTTAGCCCTATTCAGTAGAAAAGACCAGGATTCCAGGCCGGTGGGCCGTCAAATTCTACTTCTGGTACCGAGAGTACTGGACCGAAGAAGGGGTGTTGGACTTGTTGGGAGCCACACTACCAGAGCGACTGCCCAGTGGAAAGGACTAGAGCATCTGGATCAGTCAGACCCACTACCGTGGGAGATTTGGGCAAGGCCCATCGGATTCATGTAACGATGAATAACCACTAGGCAGAGCACCAATCGACTGTGCTCGAGATGTCAGGTACCGTTGCTGACCAAAACCTTATTATTTTGATAGATCCTGATGCTACCGAGAGTTTCATTTCTGGTGCAGTGCTAAAAAGGATTAAGGTAAAGGTAGTCGAATATGATGCGTTTATCTTTATGGAGATGGATTTGGGAGCCAAACAAAAGGTTGGAGGGAAGGTTATGGGTTGTACCCTTAACCTGGGAGATTTTGTCACCAGGGCCAACCTGTAAGTCATGATCTTAGGATCTTATGACGTCGTGATCATTATGGACTCGTTGGAATCGCATGAGGCGATACTCAACTGTAAGATGAAATGGTTGATCTTGGTCAATGATGAGGCATAGAGACACGTGATTCTAGGTTGGAACTAGGGAGTTTCCCCGAGGTTCATCTCTTCCTTGTAGCTATGGAAGAGCATGTGCAAGGGATGTAAGATTTATGCAATCCTTGCGTTAAATGAGGAGGGAGTAGCAGAAGGTCTAGAACACCTTCCTTTGGTGAGAGAGTTTGTGGACGTCTCCTCGGAGGAGTTACCTACGATGCCACTAGAGAGGGAATTGGAATTTACCATATACCTAAAACCAGGGACTGAACCAATAGAGAGAAATCCTAATTGGATGTCAACCCTAGAGTTACAGGAGTTGAGAATGCAACTGAAGGAGTTGTTGGACCTGGGACTTATACGTCCAAGTGTGTCACCATGAGGTGTGCTCTCTATTTTCATACGAAAGAAGGATGGGTCATGGAGACTCTGCATTGACTACTGTTAATTGAACAAGGCAATGATCAAGAATCAATATCTGTTGCCAAGGATTGCTGATCTGTTTGATCAGATGAAGGGTGTGATGGTGTTTTCAAAGATCAACTTGAGATCAGGGTATCACCAGTTATGGATCAAGGAGGATGACATCCCTAAGACCTACTTTAAGATGAGGTTTGGACATTACGATTTTACTATTTTACTATTTGGACTGACGAACGCCCCATGGGTGTTTATGAGTTTGATGAACGGGGTGTTCCGCGAGCAATTGGACAAGTTCGTCCAAGTATTCATTGACGATATTTTGATTTACTCTTAGACGATGGAGGATCATGACGAGCACTCACGCTTGGTACTACAGTGTCTGTGAGAGAACAAATTGTATGGGAAATTGTCTAAATGCTCGTTTTATCAATCGAAGATACACTACTCAAGGCATGCCATCTCCGGTGAAGGTATCATCATGGATCCAAAAAAGGTAGAGGCTATTATGGAATGGCATGTGCCAACGAATGTACCATAAGTGTGTATCTTCATGGGTTTAGTGGGATACTATCTTTGTTTCGTCGAGGGATTTTAGAAGATAGAAAATTCGATCATGGAATTGCAAAAGAAGAACAAGAAGTTTGTTTGGACCGATAAATGCATGGAATAATTTCAGAGGCTCAAGGAGCTATTGACAACAACACCAATACTAAAGGTCCCTGACATGGACACATAATTATTGGTATGCACTGATGCATCCAAGGAAGGCTTAGGTAGAGTCTTGATGCAAGATGGTTGAGTGATCGTTTACATCTCAAAGAAGTTGAGAAGGCATGAGAAGAACTATGTGACGCATGATTTGGAGTTGTTATCTATTGTATATGCCTTGAGAGTTTAGAGACACTACCTTATTGGATGAAAATTTGAACTAAAAATGGACCACTGTGGACTACAACACATCTTTACGCAAAGCGACCTAAACGCGCGACAATGACGTTGGTCGTAATTGCTTAGCGAGTACGAGTTCAAGATTACTTACATAAGGGGAACAATGAACAAAGTGGTTGATGCATTGAGTCAGAGACTGTGCATATTTTTGGTGATGCCTCTTCAGACGAATCTACGTGAAAATATTCTAACTTTACAACACGACGATGACTGGTTCAAAGAGGTCAAGGATTTTATCGGACAAAACACCATGATGGTACCAAGATTTAAAGGATTTACATTGGACGACGGTGGATTATTGAGATTTAAAAATTGAATTTACGTACAATCAGACGATGAGTTGA
Organism: Picea sitchensis; assembly: GCA_010110895.2. Taxonomy (NCBI): domain Eukaryota; kingdom Viridiplantae; phylum Streptophyta; class Pinopsida; order Pinales; family Pinaceae; genus Picea; species Picea sitchensis. The sequence continues at coordinate 19,620 of SNQJ01S0036784.1, forward strand.
GAAGATTGATCCTAAATGAGGCTTAGAGAGCAGTGTACATGGCTCATCTTGGAGTCACGAAGATGAGAGAACAACTTAAACCCTTATTATTCTGGAAAGGAATGGAGGAGAACATAGTCAACTACATGGAAAGATGTCTAGAATGTCAGTAGGTAAAGGATGAACATAGACATCCAATAGGATTACTACAACCACACGTTATTCTAGAATCGAAATGGGAGGTTATTTCGATGGATTTCATGGACTGCAAGGAGACACAACTTGATTTTTGTGGTAGTTGACACTCTGACAAAGAGTGCTCATTTTATTCCTATACATACAATGTATCAGGCACCAGACATATCTAAGGTTTTCATCAGTGATATTGTGAGGCTACATGGTGTGCCTAAGAGGATTATATCTGATCGAGGATAGGTGTTTATTGGACGATTTTGGACTAGTTTCCAAGAGGCCTTGGGAACCCAACTGAACTTTAGTAATGTGTATCACCCAGAGAAAAACGGGTTGTAACACACCCATGATGGGGAGAAAAAAAAATATTGTCCTCCTTACAAGAATAGATCCTTTCCCTCTATGATTCCTAATTTGGGAAGTCTGGGACTCAGTCCGACCTTCCAGTCAAGGTTCTCTGATTATCTTAGTTAAACAAGAATTAGAGACCTTGATAGTCTCACCTCTTAATCAAACACATGCCCTTCCTGATTTTGGTGCAGGTCTTATGATACCCGTGACGTTCTCCTCTGCTCTTCAGCAAAGTATTGGAGTTGGCATTATCCCCTTTTCTCTTGGCCCCTCCTCGGATGTGACCTTGGGTGATGACCTCACACAAACACACAATTGCAGGTGTGGCTAAAGGAGGTTTGAAAACAAACTACTTTTCAACCCAAAATTCTCCTCGAGCCTCCACGTGTCCTTTCTCCAAAACTGGGGTTTGGATTGTGGCCCGCCCTCAACTTTTTAAATTTCACACACCTCCAATCCCTTCAATTCTACGGGACCATCAATGTCCTAATATTGATGGTACTGTCTAAAATGACGGTTCAAACCTTCCCTTCCTAAATCAATGAATGTGATCTCCTTCGTGATTCTGGATTTCAGACTTTTCAAATATCAAACCCTTCTTTCCTCCATACATCAATCTTCCAGAGTTGACAATATGTGAACACCTATCCACCTAAATCAACGACCCTGTTTCTACTTCGGGTGTTTGACACTTTCAACTAGATCAATGGTCCTATGGCCCTCTTCTCGATCAATGATCGAGATATCCTTCGAGTCTCTGGACTTATGAGATCTCAAATGTCAAAGTTCACCCTTTTTCCCAATGGATTTTATCCGAACTCTATAATCCACTAACATGTGTCCACTTGATCTGATGATCAAGGATTAATTCGTGAATTTACTCGGATTCCACAGATATGTGCCACTTGTCTTCTAGATATGACCATTGAGGATTTCTTCGGGTATTTACCTGGAGTTCACATATGTATGCCACGTCTCCTCTAGATATAATGACTATGAATTAATTCGGGACTTTACCCGGACTTCACATATTTACGCCACGTCTCCTCTAGATCTAATGACTATGAATTACTTCGGGACCTTAACTGGAGTCCATAGATTTACGCTACGTACCTTATTAATATGACGACTATGAATTAATTCAGGACTTTATCCACAGTCCACAGATTCACGCCACATCCGTTATTAATATGATGGCTATGAATTACTTCGGGACTTTATCCGGAGTCCACAGATCCACGCCACGCCCCTTCTTAATCTAATGTCTATGAATTACTTTGGGACATTATCTAGAGTCCACAGACTCATGCCACATCGCTTCTAGATCAGATGGTACAGATTCACTTCGGACGATCCGACGCTGGAGATTTACTTCAGATGATATGATGATTGAGATCTATTTTGGACAATCTTATGATGGATATTTGCTTCGCCTCTTCGATTATTCGTGCTTCGGGAGTCTCAAATCTCAACTGAAAACTCTCGAATAGATTTCCCGAAGATGTTGATATGCTAACACATATCTCCTAGTGATCAACAGTTAGGATCCTACTTCAGGTGATCTGACGACTGAGATTTACTTCGGCTCTCCGGCTCTCCAGACTTCGAGCATCTTAGATCTCAACTAAAAACTATTGCACAATTTTCTCCCAGAGTCCACGATTTGTCACCATGTGTCGCTCTAGATCTGGCAGTCCAGATTCACCTCCTAGTGATGGACGGCCTCAAATTACTTTGGGACTTAGGAACTTTGGTAATTTCCCTTCTCCTATGTGTGCCAAGTGCTAAGGTTCGTGCACCTTTCTTAGACCATACATTTTTTGATCCTTGGCATTGTGATCCAATGACCACTATCGCTCCTCCTCATGAGCTTCTGACTTACTCCAACTTGGAAAATTTTCTAAGTGCTCGAAGGATTCAACCTTTACTCCTCCTACAGGCTCGTCTCCTAGATTTTGTCTACACTCCTGAAAATGATATCTCTTATGAGCTTAATCTCCTTGAATATTTCCCCATCCCTCACACTCCTTACATTTCATAGATCGCGTCAAACTCATATCGAAGGTCAACAATGATCAACGCTTCATAGAAATTGCGGGGCCCTAACATGCGTACTCTTTACCAAAGAGTTCGACCTCCACAATATGGAAAGTGCTCTCTTGATTCTAGTCTAACCGGGATCGTTGATCTTCCATCCTGTTGAGATCAATGACAAGGGTGAATTGTGGGCCGTGAACTAGCGTGTCCACTATTTTCACCTTCATGCACCGCAGTGATTCCTCACCCTCGATCTTCATTCATAGATCGATGGTTCAAAGCAATTGCGGGGTTCAACTTGACTATTGTGCAATTTGACATCTTGGAGACTTGAGCTCCAAGGTTCCTAGACCCAAGTCACATGGACCTTCATATAACTCCTCGGCTATAATCCCCACTCTTAGTCGGGTTTTTGGTTAAGGGAATAGGCGCAAGTTCAGAGTCTCCTAGACTATTGGTCTGAAGGGAAAACCTTCCCATCTCACAGAGTTTTAAGATATGAATAAAGGAAATGTAACTTGTGAGGTTACCAAAACGGTAGCTATGCCCAGAGGCTTGCTCCGACTCCAAAACGATGATGTAAATTCCTAGGGAAAGCACCTTCAAGTGATTAAACTAGGACATAAGGAAATTCAAGCATAAATATAGGTTCTCAAGGGAATGAACACATACTCATAACTTAATCATTTAATACAAAGAAAGAACCCTTTATAGACATGTAAATACTCCCATGCATCCATTATTTTCAATTCAAAGCAGAAGGAAAGAAAACACTTGTTAGAACCATAGAGTGTGATGCGACTGTTGAAAGGGGTGCTCGTTTCCACCCAACCATAGGCTCAGTCACTCCCAATGGATTTATCACTAGCCACCCCCGAGCCTAAGCCATGATGCTTTGAAATTCAATCTCTTACTTCAAGCTCAACGAAAGTTAGGGACGAAGGATACTCTCCTTCTCCCAATACAAAAATAGATAAGGACGAAGGTTACTCTCCTTCTCCTGGCTCAATCTCTATTTTTTGTGATCAAAATTCAATGTTCCTCTTTCAGTCCTTCCTCGGACCCGAGAGTTTATGCTCTCATCTCTGCATTTTTCCGCAGGTCTTCCTCTTCCCACTACACTTCCTTTCTTTCCTTCCTCAACAAGATTGTGCGTGTCTCGAATTCCCAGTACGTGGTCAGGTATGGAAGCCTTACGAATGGGCGGTCTGCCCCATCCCCTCATTAACTCTTGAGGAGGTCTTCCCACCTACCAGCCAGGGCTGTAATTCATTCCTGGGTCAGAGGTTTGTTTTGATCTAAGAAATTAATTCCAGCATGGTACTGGTTCGGTGGCAGTTAACACAACCATTCCAGGTCCCCTCCACCACCTTTCATAGAATTCATGGTTTTCTCTTAGCACATCCCCTCTTTCAGCAGTCATCCAACACACAACCATTTTATGTTAAAATAACATAATTTACATTCATCGACCTTTTGTACAAAGGTCCATCGAATCAAACATTCACACTTTTAGGTTTTCCATAGTTCCTTGGCCAATATAGTTATATTTACAGACTGGTGGAAATAGGGTGTTACATGGGAACGAACAAACCAAATCTTGGAATACATGTTGCACATGTACGTGATGGACCAAAAGAAGCGTTGGGAAGAATTGTTTCCACTGGTAGAATTTGTGTATAACAACAGTTACCAAAGCACCATTAAGATGGATCCTTTCAAGTTTCTTTATGGGAGACTGTGTCAAACACCTTTGAGTTGAGATCAGCTTGAGGATAGGGTCTTGGTGGGACCAGAAGTGATCCAAGAAATGGAATATCAAATGCAAACAATAATACAAAGGATAAAAGAAGTGCAGGATAGGAAAAAGAGTTATGCCAATGCGCACCATGTCGACCGTATTTACGAAGTTGGCGATCGAGTCTTCTTGCGGGTAAAACTGCATAAGATTTCGATCAAGTATGGAAAGGGTGCTAAACTCTCTCCTAGGTTCATGGGACCTTTCGATATTGTGTAAAGGAAGGGGTACATGGCCTATCGACTAGCCTTGCCTGATTCTTTGAGGCATATGAACGATGTTTTTCACATATCTATTTTGATACATTATATTAGTGATCCTACACATGTTATTTACATGAGTGACATGATTTCATTGCATGTATCTAAAGAGGGTCCACTCACAGTGGAGCCAATCCGCATCATGGATCATTGCATTCGAAATCTACGGCATCAAACAATAGATCAGGTCAAGGTCCAGTGCGACAACTATAGTCTGCACTCGATGACTTGGGGGGATGCATATGATATGCACCAACAGTTTCCAATTTTGTTTGATAGATAGACTTGTGATACTGTGATGCACTTTATTTTGACACTTATGTACTGTGAAACTTTGGGGTGAAGTTTATACCAAGAGGGGATGTAGGTAACATCCCGCTCTTGTGTGCACTGAGCGAACTTATAATTTGAGGATACTTGCTTGCAAGTGATACCTATTATTATACTATTGGTCGTTCGATTATGATTATGAGGCATTATGGATATGATGATATGTTATTTTGTGTGTTTACATAGATAGGTGTTATTGAATGGTTTCTCCTGAGTGTGCAGGAATTTGGACCTCGAGGATGTAGAGGCATCAATGAAACCCCTTGGACTCTGGATCGAGTCAGGGAGTGGACTATTAGGGTTTGATTGATTGTTGATATGACATATGTAAATCTTATTAGATGTTATGATGATTGATTATTATTTCTGACATGATTCATTGATGATGCAGGATGACGATAGCTTGCTGACCAAATTCACATGTGGAGTAGAGGGGTCATGCACGACAACCAAAGACTTTGAGGGAGAGGTGTGGACAACAACCCTGCCACAACCTACTATCACTCTCGCTATGGCTCGAATTGTAGGTTAACAATTACCTAGTTCGAGAAGACCCATGATGCAGTGAGAGCAGACTGTGATAGTCGCTCACGATGATTCTAAGGGGTGTGCAATAAGGCAGGGGCCTTATTCGTTAGAGGCGCTTAATCTCCCACAATATCACCTGGTGGAGTATTGACTTTAGGGGTTTTTTATGTCTACCAAGTCAGTCAAGAGGTGAGTGGCACCCTTGGAGCACATAGTGTGTCCTGAAGGGCACGTTGCGTAAGGGAAACAAAAAGATGCGAGTGACACCCTTGAACACGTAGTGCGTCCTGAAGGGCACGTCACACAAGGGAATCGGAAAGAGGCCAGTGGCACCCTTGGAGCACCTGGTGTGTCCTGAAGGGTACGTTGTGATTTCAATGAGTAAGTGAATAAACCTAGTTGGTCTTCAAATGAATAATGTGATAAGTAAGATTTAAAAACAATTTCCCTATCAAAAATGTCGCCCAACCTAGGAAATTAAAATCTAGGTATAAGTGACACTTGTGGTAAAAAATAATAATAATAATTAAACATGTGACGAGAAGGGGGTAAGAAATTCAATTAATTTATTAAAATCAAATTATATTGGGGGATTAAAATTTTTAAAACGAAATGATTGTTTTTTTTTTCTACATATGCTAATTACATTTTATTAATTAAAAAGAAAAAGCGGTAAAAGGTGGTTTTTCTACACTTGCTAATTTGAGTTTTAGTTAAAAAGGGAAAAGAGGGAAACTTAAGAGAAATAGGAAACTAAGGGAAAAACAAGAAACATAAAGAACAAGGGAAACGTAAGGAAAAAGTTGAATGTATGACATAGTAAGGAATCTTGCCTTTAAGAACTTTCTAATTATGAATTGAACTAGGAATTGTGTAAAGGCGTAAGTCATTTAAAATGTGTAAGGGAATATTGGGACACAAAGGAGCGTTTTTAGGAATTTTTTTTGGTGGGTGAGGGAAATAGGAATAATTAAATAAATAATGAAATTAATTTTTGGTGAAACTAGGGGGATGGGTGACATGTGTACAGGGGAGGTTTTTTATGATTAAATTATTGAAAAATAAATTAAATGGGAATTTGGGAAAGAAATCACTTAAAAAATCTATAAAAAGGATGGAGGAGGAGGGGTATGGATATCATCTTTATGCGTAACATTACGTTGCTGAATTTTTGTCTTGAATGAACTTATCTTGTGGAAGTTGGGATACCCATATAGGGTAATGAGTGGTAGCTTGACCTTGCAAGGCGATCCGAGTGATATCTTTTTTATGGTATAGTGTGTGTGGCCCCTTTGCACCTCGGGGGTCTCAGGGGGAAGAAGAGTACCCCTAGAACTGGTTGGGAGGTACCGGTGAGGTCACATCGGTTGACAAGCGGAAGCTGGAAGGAGCGCACGGGACATAAACTAATAGAATTCGCATTTGGCTAAGGTACGCTGGTTTAATTGTTACTTGTAATGAATTTAAATTTACTCATGTTATTTCTCTATGGTCATTTAATATTTCACTTCGATTCACTGTCCTCCACTTGTTTTCCTATGGTATTGTAATGCCCTTGCTTGTTTTTTTCTGAATGGATTTCCCTTGGCGAACCCAACTTCTAATTTCAGTAACTTATCTGTGTGGGTTTTATTGATTTTTATGAAGATATTGTGCTTTATATTTCTGCCCTTATCCCTAGGTCATTAGTCCATGCCTGAGCAGTTGTCTAGGAGCCGAATCGACGGTCGTCACTTTGGTGTTTATAGACCTACAGATTCTAATGACCTTATTTTCTATGCATGGATGATGACTGAAGGATATTTTTTTCCTAGCTGTCTACCCTTACTTATCTCTGAGTTGATTGTTTCCTGGTTGAATGATTGTCTTGCGCCTTCTTGCGATTTAATATCTCTGCGTATTGTTTATCTTTTCTCTCTACGAACAACTCAATACTCTCTGCGTTTTTATATCACCCCTGCGTTTTTGGAGGGTATTTTATTCTTTGTGATTTTAATGATAGTTCCCATCTCTTGAATGGAAAAATATCAGTGTTTGTCCACTTGAATGACAACATTTTTTTAAACCTATTGTGACTATGATTTGAATTTATTTATTTGACAGTAACCATTGTATGACAGCATTGTTTTTAACTTTTTGTGACTGCAATTGAATTTATTTATTGACAGTAAACGATTGTATGATAACGTTCTTTTTACCTATTGGAGACTGTGATTGAACCTTCAAACAACCTTTTTTTACCTATCTTGTGACTGCAATTCCATCTATATTATGACAGCTCTATCATTTATTTCATGACTACGATTTTACCTACTTCATTGAATGCGAACTTGCATGATTTCATTTTATATTGAGTGCAAATTTCACTGCGATCTTAATAGGTATATTGACGACGATTTTACCTGTGATTCTACGTATGTTTTTACCATCCTATGTGTCTACATCTGGAATCGTTCCCACTGCTGAAACCGTATTTTATAAGCGTCCACTTCCCTTTTTGTTTTTGCCCTTTTCATTTTACCCAACATTATGAATAGACAACATCTAAACTTATATCATAATGAGTAGATAGAAAGCGATTGAATGGTTTCAGAGACAACGTTCAATACATGCATCACGAACTACGATTGAATATATAAATCTTATGTTAGCCTATGATCATTTGTTGTGTCTTGCAGATTATACATTGTTTTCATTTTGGATAACACAAAACAAAATTTTATGCTTTTAACAACGTCTAACTGTGAATTTAGATCGCTCTAAAACCCACGAATCTAGACAGCTATAATTATGACAACGATTTAACACCCGCGTTATATTACATCAGGATTTTATATCTGTGTTTTTCATGGAAGTTACTTCGTCGATGAAGTTTTATTTCCGTTGCATGCATTAACCCAACACTCTTACCTGGCATCTATTCGTTGATGAAGTTTTAATTTCCCTTGAATTCTTTACTACAACAACCTACCTAGGAGCGGTCCCTTATTGGATGTTGTATTCTAACGATGCTTATATTATTGGATGTTATATTATAGTGATGCTTATATTGTTGGATGTGATAGCATAGTGATTCCATATTGTTGGCAGTTATTTCATTGATGAAGTTTTATTTCTGCTGCATGCATTAACCCAACACTCTTGCCTAGTAGCTATTCATTGATGAAGTTTTAATTTCCCTTGAATGCTTTACCACAACAACCTACCTAGGAGATATCCCTTATTGGATGTTGTATATTAGTGATTCTCATACTGTATCTTATGTTATAGCAATTCTCACATTTTAAGACAAAAATTTTATACGTTAGTGGACAACGGGTTCTCATGTACCAAGACAATGATTCCATCTATTGAATAGATAGAAAACCCTCATTTACATAGACAACAACATGAATTACATGATAGAAATAAAATGTAATATAGTATAGAAATTGATTTAGAACTATCATCATTTGGCAACAACTTTCTACTTTTGAATTTAATTTGCTGAATAACCGGGAAGATTCACTAGGAGGCGAGCACATGCGTTGAATGAAAACAACTTATACTTGATTTTAAATTGTTGTATGATAGTCAATATTCTTTAGACAATGAGATAATACAGTAATATTCATGACAACGATACATAATCTATTTCCTTGTTAATTTCCTTTCTAACTGTTAATTATTTTTTTAGACAACAATCTCATTAAGGGATAGCCCTATATTTAGACAACAATGTCATCAGTATATATCATTAGTGTTAACATATTTATTAACTCTTGTTTTGTATAGACAACAAATATGATTGGACCGAATATTATTTTGGGACAACGATATCATTGTTAGAGATATTAGTCCACCTTTATGATAACTTTGTGATAATAGTAACAATGTTAATAGTTCACATTCTTGGTCACAGTTTGGGGCACATTTATGATAATGATAACATTCTAGCAGTCCACTCCTTCGCACTTAGACACCAAGATGAATGGATATTGGGTTATGGTTGACTGGTGAAGTCGTTTAATAGCTTGCATAATTTAATTTGAGTGAAGTCATTTTGCGTATTGTCGACCTATTACTTGGGGGCGTGGGTGATGTCTTCTTGTCAGTTATTTCGGTCTCCTAGCATGTTGAAATTTTTCTTTGGTTATTGGTTTAGATGTGTTATGTCGCGCCAGGGTTACCATCACGCCTATCTCCATTAGACGACATGATTCCTATTGAGGGGATCATTGCATGCCCTGATGAATAAAGGCGAATGATAACCTGGCCCGAGTCTGTGCTTCTCGATGTGGGCATTTGTTCGTTGTAACGGTTGTTGGTACTTGGTTTTGTAAATCCTTAAGGCGTTGGGTTTTGCACGACATAGAGTTTCTAGTTCTTGGTCAACGAAGCCACTTTGTTGGGTGGTTGATGTTGTCCTTTAGCGTGTAGGCATTGTCTTGCTCGTGTCAGGTGGGTAGTCACATTCGTTGGTCCTTTGATTGTCACATGTTTTCGTCCAGTTGCATGATGTGCTAACGTGCTGAGTCATTTTTGTCTGTTTCCTTATCTATGTGCACTGTGTTCATCGTCAAGTCAAGTGTTTAAAAAATGTCATGTTGCCATCTTGTTTAAAAAAAATAAAAAATTGCACTTGCTTGCATTTCTTGTAGTCGTAACGTTGGGGTATGTTACAATTGAAATAGTATAAATAGGAGTAGAAAGCATGGAAGATTTGTGTCTTGAGAATCATTTGGTATTTGAGTTCTTCTTTGATGGAGGTTTCCCCCTTGAAGAGGCAACTAAACTTGGCTTTCTATATAGTAAAGCTATATTTTGTTCTTTCTACTAATAATTGTTATAAAAATTATGTTTCGTCTCTACATAATACATCTAGTACCTTACACACCACCTGTCTTATGTGAAGTTATTTCTCTAAGATTATTCTGCAGATTCTATTATTTTTTTTGCACAGGGTTACACCCAATCCCCAACACTATATTTCATGACTATGAGATTCCTCTCATAATGTTTGTCTCTTATAGTAGAAATCGAAGTTCGTTATGGGCTTACATGCATTTCCATATACAAGGAATTTCTACCTGCAATTCTATTCTCCTTGAAAAAACTTTTAGTCAACCAAACAATGGCGAGTATTCATGCATATACCTAGGAAATTTTACCCATGTTGGCATAATTTCCAACCTTTTTGATCTTGCATAAAAAAAATATGTCCATGGTTTTAAAAATAGCATGGATGAGCCCCACCTTGAAATTGAATCAACGATCTACTTGGCATATTCTTCATCTCTAAAGATAAATCCCATCCAACCATGAGAAAGAATGGAATACTTTGGAAGGTACCCAAACATTTGTTTCCATGTCTATTTCACCCACAATTTGAGAGCCACTTCTTGCATACATCTACCCATAAATTTTCCAACCACCATAGATTCCATCCTTACTACATTTTTCATCCCAATATTAAATTAACAAAATAGTTTTTGAGCTTTACACACTTCTTGTGTGTTTCATTTTGATCACCTCCAAGAGTTACAATGCTACCCTCTCTAGTGCTACTAACACCTCTCTCATGTCTATTTGGAATTGATTAAAAAACTAAGACTCCTATAAATGGAAGACCACTCAAAAGAATGTAGAATTGTGGTCCCCCTCCCCCCACCTACCCACTAACAATAAGAGCACAGTCACTAGCTACACCACCTTGGATGTTTGAAACCCTACAAGTCACCATCACAAATGAAATGACATTTCCTTGGCTCTGTATTTGTGACTACTGCAAGAGTAGAGTTTAAACCCCCACTTGGAATACAAACACTTGGTATAATATACGCCCAAGTAAAGGGCACATAACTAGAGTCCCAAATTTCTAATACATCTACAAACCCTAAAATTGTAGGTAACACAAAACTAGCAATGTTTGAATGCCCAAGAATAAAATTGCATGATGAATTTTCCTAATCCACTTGATGTGACATCAATGAGATAACCAAGGGATTGATTATGACATAAATTCCCTCTGCCAAACCACCTATCCCACTACATCTACTAATGTATCATTGGGTGGTATTGCAACCTCTACATATGACTTGACAAGGTCATAATTCCACTAGATACATACAAAACTCTATCATCCTAAGCTTCATAACTTTTACACATAAATATCAATGAGATGGCCCCTAACTACATGAAGGTTTAAGACCTATAGAATGAACCAAAGAAACCCCTCGCATGAAAAAGGTAACCCATATATCTTAATATTTGAGAGGATCCAATGAAAAATAGACCTCGTCCAAGTCCATGGACCCTCACCATATTGGAGTCTTACAACATAACAATTTATATTGAAACATGCACTTTGTTTTTATATCTTCCTATCACCCATAAAGAGTACAATGCATTTTTATCCTTTCCAAAAATGGTTAGAGGGACTTTTAAAAGAAGGGTAGATAAACAAATATTTTCATCTAGAAGATTAGAAGATGCTTGCTTTAAGATATGGATCTTTTTCATTCAAACATATAGTCTTTATTCATATCTTGCTATCCTTGATATGTTCGTAAGAGAGGATTAGAGTGTATTTTTAAGCTTTCCAAAAAAGGTTTGTAGGCCTTTCCAAAACATGCTAGATGAAAGAATATTTTTATTGGTAAGATTAAATAATGATTGCTTGAAGATAGGGTCTTTAGATTTTGGATTCAATGGATGATGATAAATTGCAAGTTCTTTTTTTTTAAGAGTTAGGTATGACCAACAACTTTACAAACCATGCAATTTAAAAAATATTAATATATGTTTTAAATAATATATGTTTATATTTTTTTTAAACACTTGAATACTTTAAAATATTAAATTTAATAATTTTTTATTCTATAAAATATTAATTTAAATTTTATTAATGAAAATATTTTTTTTAATAATTAATTAGTTTAAAAAAATAAAATTGAACGAATGAGAATGTATAGATATATGAGGATATGAGGCCATTTCTTTTAAAAAGGTAGTTTGGAAGTATATTTGTCTTTAACCATGCTGATAACTACACCGTATATGAATGGTTGAATATTTTTCCCTACCTATATCTTAAAAATATTAATATGTTTATTTAAATTAATTAATAAAATTGTTCTAATTAAAAGTTATTATAATAATAGCATATAAAATGAATTCATAAATAAATTCAATCCCTATGTTTTCCTCTGTAGTGCAATTATATCATTATTTTATTTATTTAAAAACTGATAATATATTCTTATTAAAATTTACTTAATTAAAAGTGTGATGGACACTAAAAGGGAACCTTGTAATGGGAGGATAGATTCCAACTCAACCAAATATAAAATTATATCGGAGGGGCACACAATATACTTAAGATTTGCCACTTTGGCTTCCAATGCACCAAACCATTTTCTCGTTGCAAGGTAAAGGTGATTAAACTACATACATTGTTTCATCGATTAAATAATGTTTATATATTGTGAGTGCTCGTAGCTTTAATCTCCACATAAGAAACATTTATTTCATGTGTCTTACAAAGCTAGCACAAAGTACAAGTCACACAGCTGCTCGGTATATGGGATTCTTGTATTTCCTCTGCTTTGTTGCTTAAAAGCATTATTCTCAGATTCTCATAGTATGTTATAGGGTTACCTTTATTGGTGGGGGCGCTACATTACTTGGTGTGCAAGGTTAATGCGTGGAGGGCCAACGTCGCATCCCTATCTTCACAATAAGATTCCTAGGGCGTTATATTATTAATTTATGGTTGGAACGCATTTGTATGCAACAATTTCCTATACATTTCATGTATTACACCAATAATTATTTAATGTGCCCAAGCTCCATTTTATGTAAGAAATAACTTTGAAATATTGTAAATGTAATCCCTTTCGCACTATATTGGCACGAGGCTACGTGTAACAATTTGAGAAAGGTTTCCTTTGATGATATTTGATGACTAAGTTACCAATTATGTGATTTTCAGATTTTAGATTTATGTGAGAAGAGCTTGAGCATTTTTTCAAGAGAAAATGTTCTCGTTATTGACTCCATTTTCAACCCAAAAAATTACCTTTTTTGAAAATATGTTTTAGTTATCTTTTCTAATTTTTTTTTATATGTTTTCTAGAAAATATTTGATTCAATGTTTATTACATTTCTCTACAAAATATATACAATTAATCTAAATAGAAACCCTAAACTTTGATATGGACCACGAGCAAATTCTTTATATATCCATAACTTATCATAAGTTATTGTCTTTTTCTCTTATACATTATACCTTATTGTTTAAGTTTGGGAATGAAGTTATTAGAGTTGAAGTAACATGGTTGTTCAGAGTCTTTAATTTGTTATTGTTCTTCGACCATTGCCATTTAGTACTAGTTCTCAAGGTTCACTATACCAATAACTTTCATGTCAAAACTATTATTTATTGTATAGCTTGAGTGGAGTTACTTGTTAAGAATATGTGTTTATTCTTAAGAGATCATAGGTTCAAATCTAAAGGAGGTAGGGTCTGTACACCTACATAGACTTTAGTAGTCAAATCATTACATGAATGGTGTCGCATACAACAATTTGGTGTTTGGCTTGACCTTGACCTTAAAATTATATTATTGTTAATTTTTTAACATAAACAGTGGGGAGTTTGTATTTAAAAAAGAGATTTGTGCTTTCACAGATTACAAAAAGAAGAGTATCGAATTCTCTTTTCTTCTCCTAGAAAACTATCTGACTAATGCAATCTAATTGCACTAGTGGAACTGGTCCAATAGGAGCTACTGATTTGCCATGTAAAAATGGCTACATATGTAAACAAAATTAACAAAAAAATACAATTCATCACAAAACGTATTTATAAATTATGAAAAGCGTCCAATTCCTCCTGGAAATTTGTTGGATTTGCTATTGGATTTGCTTCTAGTTGTTGAATTCTTTCTCCTAGGTTGGACCGAGCTAGAGCCATCCAAGGAGAAACAAGTACTAGAGGATGCTCATTACTTGTTGTAGAGTGGAATATTGAGGGGAGCCTTGAGCCAGTTGATTCGTTGAAGTTTGTTGGATGATGGGTGTGATCAAATGGATTTCCCATTTGCTGAGCCATTTCTCCAATATGCCTGGTGTTCATGTTGATCCCACATAGAGTTATTGCTATCTCTTGATTATGCCAAAGCTCGTGTTGATGCAAGTAGCCTTATAAATTGGCAATGTCATCCCACAACCCCTGATTTTCCCTTTGAAAATCCCTGAGTCGAGTATCTGTTCTTTCTTATGCACGCCTGACATCCATTTGTAGAGAACGTAATTTCTCTCTCAATTCCTTAGAGACGTATGACAGGCAAGTGCAGGGGGCTCTGGATCTCTACCACATGATGGTAAGAGGGCGTGAAATCACAATGTCATGGAGTTCGTTGAAGAAATGCATAAAGGTTCCTCAATGGTAGTGGAGTGATAACTATATTTGCAGAAGGGAGAGCGTTTGCACACACTTGAAAGGATAGGAGGCCTAAACTTCCTATGAGTCGATGAGATCTCTTGTGGAGAAGAGGAAGGGGAATGGCGTCAATGGATATGAAGGATCTACCAAGGAGTTAAGAAGAGGGATGAGAAATGGGGGAGATGGCACCGAGGATAAGGGGGGGGCGCGTGGTCTTGGGTGGGCCACGTGACGAGGGGAAAGGCCCTACTGGGGGGGAAGAACTGGAGGTGTCCAACAAGGAAGGGGGATAGGAAAGGGGGATGGGATGAATGGGAAAGGGGTAGTCAGGATAATCGAGAGTTCTAAAGGGGGTTAGTTCCAAAATAGAGTTCTGAAGGGTTATGTGCAAATTAGAGTTGGGAAACCGTCTAAGATGGTGAGGGTTAAGGGAGCCAAGCATGGGATACTTCTTAGTTAATGAAGAGTTGGACCTATTCCAGAGTCTTTGATGATTTAGCTAAGCGATTAGCTTCTTGGTTCTGAGAGCGAAGGATGTGAAAGAAGTTGATCTTGGTGAATTGTCGTTTCATAATTTTAGTTCGAGAATGAAGGCCACTAGGAATTTGGATGGAAGAAGTTGTTTGGCTGAGGAGATCCTTTATTACTACTTTAGAGTCTCCAAGAATGGTGAGGGAGTGTATCTTTCTTGAGTGTGCAATTTGGAGCCCCATGTAGACTGCAAGAATTTTCGCTTCATTATTAGTGGTCTTCCTTAGTCCCCAGGAGTAATCCACGATCTTTGTTCCATCGGAATCAAAGATGATCCCCCCCACACTTGCTGCCCCTAAATTATATTATTATTAATACAACATATATTTGGATAATTTTTAATTTCTCCGTTTTCCATTTTAATAACTTAAATCCCTAATTTTTATATTTTACATTTTTTAAATTTAAAACTTTATTTATAATTATGTCAATATCAATATTAATAATGGATTTTTCCCAAACAAAGATAATATAAAACATATAAGATAAAACATAGTTTAGTTGAAAAACCTACTATCAATAACAGTTTTTCCATAAAATTGATCATAATAGTGATAAACTAATAAAATTTATCATAATAGTGATAAACTAAAAAGATCTTTGATATCTGTCATAATATTTTGCGTTGATCTAAAGTTTTTATCCTTCAAATCTTCTCATAATTTTGTTTATGAATATGAATTTGATATCTTTGTATTTAAGTTAAAAAATAAATATTTAAATATATTCTCACGCATATATAGTTAATTGTACAAAACCAAAAAATTATAATTTCTCGTACCATATTCGTTTGACATTTTATTTTTTGTTTTCATTTTTGATAACATAATTATGGATGCACCGCATGGCCAAAACTCATTATTTGCATCTTTTGATTATTCAAGTGACAATTGTGACCCATCGAGTGATAAGCCTACATAGTTTGAACAAATTGTCAACCACGAAAGTAGTGTTAAAATGCCGAGGATGAGAGGAAAGATCAACACGAGTGAAACCCTGGTTGAACCTCAAACAACGCATAAGTTTGATAAAGAAACTGCGACTAAGCTAGAAATCATAATGAAGAACATCATACAATCTAAAATGGATGAGATTTCTTCAGAAAAGTAGTGGGAGAACTTCACGAGCTGGGGGTTGGTGGTTGGAATATGGAAAAAAGAAACGAACATGTAACTAAGTTAATCATTAATTGGTGCTGATATGTAAATTGTCATGTATATTCCACTAGACAGTATGTCATAGTAGATCTAATAAAATATTGAAATATTTTTCTTTTAGATATTACATTTTTTAATTATTGGTTTTTTTCTTAAAATGTATGGAAATAGTTCAAATGCGAAAAATAGAGAACGTAAATAAATATTATCACACCATCCAAAAATAAACAAAAGATATAACTTGGGAAACCCAATATGTGAGATAACCCAACAAGAAGGTGAGGTCACTCTACACTATTTTCTTCAAAAGCAAGTGCAAAGAAAGACACACTCTCTATAGAGTTTCCTTTAAGACTATGGCATGTATGGCTTCTACATAATCTCTCCTCCTTTGCTATGTTCTCAAAATACCTCTCCTATGTTCTCTTCTCAACAATGGAACAAATGCAATGCTAAAGAATGGAAGCCCTTATCCTCCTAGTACCCCAGTATTTAACATCTCTCGATAGCCATCTAGGGGTAGGGTTTTGACCTCCTAAAACCTCAATTACGATAAGGTTTTTAACTTTCTATAATCTTATTAAAATTCCATACATGACTATTCCCATATGATTGAGTAATGGGTTTGACATGGCATCCACTCGTACCATGGTGGTCAACGCGGTAGGTCAACTTGCAGGAGGAATAAATTTTGCATCGGAGCTCTGATTGATGTAATTTGTGCACCATTGGAAATGTCTCAATGTGTAGAATAACGTCAGGGGGTTCAAGATAAAGTTAGGAAATTTTGAACCCAAAAAATCATGTTTGATGCCTCAAAATGGTTCTATAAGGTTTGGAACCCCAATTTTCCAAACTGGTACCTACCATTAAAATGATCTTGCAAATATTTTCCTCAAATATTCTCCACTCTACAAGCATAGAGATAGATTAAAATAATATAATAATCCAATGCAGATCATAGCTCTCAATTTAGGGAGGATTTTGGTTCCGAAAATATTTACGGAATGAGGTGATGAAATTTTTTCTCTAGCTTCTCCCTGGAGTACCACTTTTTTTTTCCTAAAAGTTGTCCTTTCAATCCAATCTTCGAAAGGTCATGCTTCCCTTGTATTTTAGCTCTAGATTACTTCTACAAAATTTTGTCCTCTACCAACACTGCTTGATAATTTGGTGCTAAGTCCTCTATGTAAGGTAGGACCTTCTCCTCTTCTTGATCCAACATGGAAGGCTCATATAGTTTGAGATTCTCCACATTCAATAATAATTAAATGCAGATGCATGGAGGTAGGCTCAATCTATAGGAGTTATCTCCCACCTTCTCCAATATCTAAAAAGGTCTATACCAAAAATCCATGATCTTGTTACTAAAACCCTATGGTCTTTCCTTGTTCAATTGTAACCAAACTTTGTCTCCCACTTTGAATGAATTCTGGGTTCTGTTTTGATAGTGTATAGTCTTGTATTTTTCCTATCACTTCTTCAACGTCTTTTGTACTTGCAAAGAGGTTTTTATAATCTTCTCAACAAATTTATCTGCTCTCAATGGATCTCATGTGAGGTCCTCCCTCACTCCTCCCTATTTTCCATATAAAAAATC
>SNQJ01S0036784.1:37819-76976 GCA_010110895.2 Picea sitchensis
AACTAAAAACTAACTAATACACTAATCTAATTAAAACAAACTAATAAATTAAACTAAAACTAAATACTAACCACTCTAACTATTATATACAATCTACTAACTACTATTACACTAACTCTATTAATTAAATATCTAATTACTAATTAGATTACAACTTATTCACAAATATACAATATACACAATTGGCAGATTTAAATAAAACCTGTAAAACTCATGTGCTTTCTGCCCTAAGACAACAAGATATGTTTTCTGATTTTTTATATTTTATGAAAAAGAAATAAAACTTACTGAAATTAAACGATCTAATATAAATCTAATTAAACTTATATCTAAACTAAACTACTAATAAGAACAATAAACAAAGAAGTCACTAACTGACCTAGAAACACTCCTAATTTGTCTCGTGTGTGATGACTTTGAAGCTGGTCGGAGGAAGTAAACTCGCACCGGATTAATCCAAAAGCTTCTCGTAAACGATAGGCTGTGCTGCTCTTTGAGTTGTTAACAAGACATAAAAAATCATAACAATCTTATGATTTATAAATCTCTGCAATAAGGGAAACCTGTTATGCAAAAAACTTATATTTACTAATTCAACTTATGAAGAAGAGAAATCTGTCGTTCACAAACTGAATCAACAATTGCTATGTTCTTTAAATACTTAGAAGAAAACAAATATGGATTACAGTGATTAAATTATATCATTTGCAATAGATCAAAATAGCTAAAGTAGTCATTAACCAATTAGAAATTGATATACACAACATGAAACAAAATATTGATATGATGAGAAGCTAAAGTTGTAACAAAACACTAAATTTTGCCTCAGTCTGTATTAAAACTCCATATCCTTGTTCTCCCACGAATGAGGATGAACCTTATTACAAAAATAATAAGTATATATAAGTCTCTCCACAGGGTAAAACCTCCCTGTGGATAATATCAAACTATTTTATATAATCTGGGAGATATCCCAAAATCAACTAAACTAGGAAACTAAAATGCAAGTGAAATATTTGAAATATCCCCTAACTGCTCATCATATCCACTGCAAGTTTGAATTTATCAGTGAGGCTGCTATCATGCCAACTTTGAATTCACGACTGTTGTAGTTGATTCAACATTTTTAAACAAAATAGAGCCTGTCGTCCTCTGTTTTTTATCAGTGGCTTGCAACTCAGCCTTTTGACTGGTAAGCCATGCAACTTGGTCCTCCAAAGAGTGAATTCTCGACTGTAGCATCAGCACATCAAGATAATATATTTCCAACCATGAGCCGCATTTATCACAGGGTGACATTGCAGGTTCAGGAGAGGGTTTGGATGAATGACCGGGGGCTTTACATGGTAGCTTAATGCCAGGGTAATCAGGGTCATTTTGCAAGCAAGGTGGTAGGTTCGACACAAAGTCATACGAGGGTTTGGCACACAAACCTTCCGAATAGGGGTATTCACTTGCCAAAAAAAAACGTTCAACCTCCGAATCAGAGTCCTCGCTCAACACGATAGGGTCAGGATTGACAGGGGGTTTCGGCTTATTCCTCACCATTCGAGAGATTAAATGAGCATTCTTTTTGCCTGTGGCGTTTGTAGTAGGTTTGGTTTTAGGTTTCTTGCCCACAGGTTTAACATTCTCGGCATCCTTAGTCACAGAGTGGGGTAGGTCGATAGGTGAGTCGGGTAGGGGTTTAGGTAACAGAATGTTGTAGGGTACCGGGGGTACAGTCTTACCCTAGCTCACCACAGGTTTGTCAACCTGTGGAGGGTTGGAATCTTCAAAGTTATTTTGAGAAAGGAAATCGGTCCAACAATCTCCGTGTAACCCCAAATGATAAACAACAATCATTTTAACCAGCCCATAGTGAAAAAGGTTGCTATCAGGCTGGTTCCTTTTATATTTCTTAGACATTTTAAACAGGCTTCTATGTAGATAATAAGGCATATTAAGCTCATAACCGATGCAAACCATAAGCAAACGAAGGTGGTGTAAGAAAAAAAACCCGTACCGACCTTCGCAGGTGATGAACTGTTTGATAATCATCAACAATTCATGCCAACGTTGTTTTAGCATGGTCACGGGAAAACCCTTATCACAGGAGCTAACCTTACACGACTGGAAGAGCAGAGTCCAAGGGACCTCTTCCTCCTTGCAATTATTGGACCATCGTTGTCCAGTGGCAGACAAACCCGTCGCTAAACTGAGAAATTGCTCGTCAATTTGTAATTGAACATCCCCGACCTTGGCCTGACAACCATCAAAGATTAAAGCGAATTTCCGAGCAACGCAGAGGTTAAAACCATCAAATTTTTGTATGAATGGGAGCCATCCAACTTCCTCAAGGTCACTGCGGGCACTGTCGAGCATCAACAGAGCTTGGCTTCCATTCGGTTCAGCCTTCACGACTGGAGCCATGGTGCGAGCACATGGTGAGGGTTTGGGTCGAAAACACCAGCACACAGGAGCAAAGTCATTTGGTCTAACCACTATGAACGATCAAAGGGGAAGCATTAATGTACGCATGCGAGGGTGGTGGGATTATTCACCGCCATGCATAATAGTAATGGCAATAGTACAACCGCCAATTAATTCTTTGTTCAATCAATCATAACACAAAACCATATCATCCGTATAACCAAAGAATTAAACAATGAGTAATATGCCAATGCACCATCAACCATAGATTTTCAAACCATAGTCATTCAACGTAGAATCAAACCCAAATGTTAAATATGCGCCATCGTATAAGTGTGTAATCAAAGTTTTTAAAACATGGTGACAATCGATTTTATAAAATTGACAAGCCAAGAGCAGTATAAATTTTAACATAAGGATCACATTATTTATATAAAAACAAAAATAAACCATGACCCTTATGTAATTCATTGACTAGGGAAGTTTCAAAAAACATACATTTTCATGCTCAATGCCTTACCAATTAAATAAAAATCAAGTTATGCAACCAATAAAAATGTCCAAATAGGCATAGTTCGAAAATTCTTTCAGCCACATAATGATAAGTGCCATTCAGAATATCAATAAAAGATCATGATAGTTCAAATAAGGATAGAGGAGTTTTCACGCTTACAGTCGTGAAAACCAAATGGAGACCAATTTGCAAATGTCGCAAGGAATGAAAATATCGTCTATTTGCAAAATGCGACGACAATTTGAATTTCAGAAGACATAGGTGTAGGCAGCTTATAGGGAAATAGAAAAAATTGAATTGGCTGCCAACAGAGTGGTGTAACTATTGCTGAAAACAAAGCTATGAACTTCTGGAAGAATTTAGTTTTCCAAAACAAAAATCCTAAATTCAATGAAATTTATATAAATTTGCCATTTCATGATGGCATCCATATTTGCGAGATCTATCTTGAACTACCCTCCACTGATCACATTGTTGAAAAATTGATTTTCATTGATGTCAACATTAGAGGAATTCTAGAAGCATCTAGAAGTAATGGGTATAATTGAAGAAGTCCCCAAAGTGGTCCCCTTATGGCGTAGCTTTAAGCATGTCCCTCATGAGAGATGTTTTGAAGAAGACTACAAGAAACCCATAAATGTGGTCATGAGGCACAAATTTGAGTAAGGAAAATCAGGTTGAAGAATAATTCATGTGTATACAAAACCCTCATAGATGGATATTCCTTTTCATGTCATTTCCAATGGTAGGTGGTACACCATGTGGTTCCTCATGGTTGAGGAGTTATGACGTCATGAAGTTGGAAGCCAAAAATACTAGTTAGGAATCCCCTAAACGGTTGCAACATGAATTTACTAGTCATTAATTAAAGGGGAAAATAGTTATAACAAGAATGTACATGTCGACCCTAAAGTGAAGAAAATAAATTATATGGAAAAGTATAAATACACCTCAAGAAGCATCTCATCTTAACACACAAAATTTTGACTCTTATCTATCTTTCAAATGAATCTCTATTGGTAAAAAATTTCATCACATATATGAGGAAGAAAGGAGTTCAAAAGTCTCATAGTTATAGCGAGGGAAGCATTTCAGGAAACCATATTTTATCTGACCCCCGCATGTAAGGATACTAGTGTCGTTCAAGTCCCCGCATGATATGTGGCATATGTCCAGTGAGGTTAGGCCATATTTGATGAAGGATTCTTGGTTCATGTTGCAACAAGGTATGATGGTACAAAAAAGATGCTACAGGATCTGAGTTAGTATGTATCAACTATTTCTTCATGAGTAAAGGCATGTTTTTTATGTTCTTTCTTGAGGCTTTTATCATGGATGGTATGGAAAAATATTAAGGCATGTCTTGGAGGCTCTTTTGGTATATGGTTTCATATGGTTGAGGTACATGTTTTGGTGATATTGATACATGATTAAGACATATCCTTGGTAATCATTTTATGGATGTTATGGTTCATTGTTAGAGTCACATATTTGTGATATTGGCATATATTTGAGGAATATACATGGTATATGATATTGGTTATGATGGTGAATACTTGAGGCATATTATTGAGACATTGACACATATTGGATACTTGGAATATGGTATGGTACAGGTTCTGGTACACGGTTGATGTCCATGGTATAGTGATGGTTTTTGTATCCATGTGTGTGGATGTTGTTTTGGTTGGTTTATCAGTGACAGGTTGGATGATTGGTTTATCATCAATTACAAGTTGATGTGACAGTGACAGTGGTAGTGACAATGGAAATGAAAATGACATGTTGATGTATCAATGACAGTGGTAGTTATAGGTTGATCAGTGGTAGTGACAGTTTTAGTCTACACTTATGTTCCAGGGTGACAAGACGAGGCAAGGAAAGGAGTTTGTATCCTCCTTTCGTTTGGTGCCATAGAACTCAAGAAGTTGGAGTTTCCTTTAGGTTAGTGCCTGTAAATTAGGGGGTCATAGGCTACTTCTAGTTGTTGCTGGATAATTCAAGGAGATGGAGATTCCTTCAATTTGGTGCCTATAAATCAAGGGGTTGATGCCTCCTTCCATTTGTTGTTGGAGAATTTGGAAGTTGGTGATTCCTATGAATCTAATATTTGACATATAACAAACATTTTTTGGTTTTCTCCCATTTGGGTTTCCACATAAATCCTAGTGTAATGTGTATCTATGGTTAATTTTTATGCTCTAATGATTGATATTGCTCAGGATATATTGATGATATATTGTTAATAAAGTTTATAATTACTTGTTCCGATTAAAAGTGCTAAAAGAATGCATAATATTGATTCACCCCCCCACCCCCCCCCTCTTAGTATTCCAACAAGTTGTATAAAACAAGGTCATTCAAGAAAATAGTCTAACCACTGGAAAGAAGATAATGGAGTACACTAATATTGGAGCACCAATGTTTGTTGGTCAGAATTATTCTTTCTAGAATATAAGTATGAAAACATTTTTACACGCACAAGGATTTGATGTTTGGCAATAAATAGTAGACGAATATATGACACATTCCACTCCTCTAATAGATAGATATGGAAATAAACTCAGTGAAAAAAATTTGAAGGATAAATACATTATCCTGGACGGTCTTGTTGATTCTGTATTTGTGAAGGTGATGCATTGTGACACTGCAAAGGATCTTTGGGACAAACGTACTTTTTTTTTATGAAGGATATGCCAAAGTAAAGGGTTCTAAGATTCAAACCTATAGAGGTAAATATGATCAATTTAATATTAAGGAAGATGAATATATAGAAAATTGATTTCTACGAGTTGATGAAATAGTAAATTCCATTAAAGGATTGGGAGAATAAATTAAAGAATCAATAATTGTCCAAAAGGTAATGAGGTCTCCTCCAATGAGTTTTCATCCTAAAATATCATCCCTAGAAGAAAGAGAAGATATTTCTACATTGAGAATATATGAGCTACATGGGATACCCGTAACATATGAAATGAGGAAAGAGCAGGATAATCCACCCAAGAAGGATGCAACATTAAAAGCATCCAAAAATACCAATAAGAATAAGTAAAATCCAAAGTCATAATTTAGGTGCAATGATGATTCTGATGAAGATGAAGAGATGCCCAACTTCATAAGGAAGTTAAAGAAAGGAACTGGGAAGTACAAAGGTAAGATTCATTTTAAATGTTTTAATTATGGTAAAATTGGTCGTTTTTCTAATAAATGTCCATATGCTAATAACAAATATAATGATGAAGAAGAAGTTCCTAAGAAATAAAAGAAAAATCAAAAGGGATACAAGAGAAGAAACAAGAAGAATTTCTTAAAGAAAATTCTCTACTCAAAGGAGGACAATTCATCATCTGATGAAGATGACATGATAGTGACAATGACTCATAAAATGTACTCTTCATGGATTATGAAAATGATGAAGAGGATTGTGAATAAGAAGGTGAATTTTATCTGAAAGAATAACTAATAAATGATTTATAATAACTAACAAGAGAGAGAAATAAAAACAAATCACTCAAGGGAGACTTACTTATGCTAGAGGAGGATTGTCAAAACCCTAACTCTGGAAAGGATCAATAGATGATTATGAACATCAAGGTCCAAGTTTAAGAATCCAAAAGGATCGAATATATACTCAGAAGCAGGCTGGAAGAAAAGGAAAAGGAGAAAAAAAGATTAGAAATAGAAATAGTTTCACTAAGGAAGGAAATTCAGAAAAGAGATATGTAGCATAACGACACCAAAAAATTGGATGAAATCAACATTGCTCAAAGACCATATAATGATAGGTCTATACTAGGATACAAAAAAACATATACATAGAAGGGTTCAATTTCTATGACTACAAAAGAGGAAGAAAAACAAAGGACTTATGCAGAAGTCACCAAAGGATTCACCAAGAAGGAAGAAAGCAAGAATTCACGTGATAATAATAGGGAAGAAGATTACAAAAGGATGGTACCATATAGAATATGGAGGTTTTATAACCAATAGCCACCTATGGAAATAAATCAAGAAGAAAACTATAGAGTAACAACACCATTCAAAAGATCTCCCACGTATCAAACAATATTTCTGGTTCTGGTTATTCTTGTAACAATTTTGGGCACAAAGCTATAAAATGTAATGATTCTGCTAAGAAAAGAAGCAACTATGAAGGTCACCCTATAATTAATCATTTTATAAATCCTCATGAAGCATACACCAAAAACTATAAAATTTAGGCTCACTAAACGATGAAGTAGAATGTTATAAATGCAATAATTTTGGACACATGTCCAAAGATTGGATATTGACAGTTCCTCCAAAGGAACCAAAGTAGGAATTCAACAATCATAAAATGGGACCATTAATAATTTGGATAAGGAAATAGGATAAAATAAATGCTGAAGAATGTCCCTTGCACTATAAGCACAAAGACAAATAAGTGATTGGTATGTTGACATTGGTTGTTCAAAACATATGACAGGTGACAAGAAAACATTTATATCTCTAAATTAAAAAAGGGATGGATCAATTTCATTTGGTAATGACAACTCGTCCAGAATTATAAGGAACGGCATAGTAAAGCTTGAAAGTAAGGATGTCAAGGTATAAAATGTCCTACATGTTGAAAACATGAAGCATAATTTTCTGAGTGTGAGTAAAATGTGTGATCAAGGACATAGACTTACATTTGACTTAGGGAATTGTGAGATAAGAAAAGAAGGATAACGAAAATTGGTGGCTACAACAATAATGAATCCAAACAACATATACATATTAAATGAGATTGGAAAGGAAATATGATTCTTTGGAAAGGAAAATGAAGGCTGACTTTGACACAAAAGAATAGGAGACATGAAATTTGACTTGATCTAGTCAAAATTAGCAAAAAGGAAGCAGTAAGAGAAATGAATGAAATATCAAAACCATATAGTACTATGTGCACACATTTTGTACATGGAAAACATACAATAATGGAATTCAAATCAAAGGAATACTCTACAAAAAAGCCATTTGAAATTGTGCACACTAATTTATGTGGACCAATGAGAACAAAATGACTAAATGGAGAACAAAACTTCATGCTACTTATGGATGAATATACAAGGATGACTATACTGTATTTTATCAAAAAGAAATTATATGCATTACAAAATTTCAAAATATTCAAGGACATGGTTGAAAATGAAATGGATTCGAGAATTAAGTGCTTAAGATCAGACAATGGAGGTGAATTCATATCAAAATAATTTATGGAATTCTATAAAGAACATGGAATAAAAAGGAAGTTCTCAACAGCCAGGACACCTCAACAAAATTGAGTTGTTGAAAGGAAAAACAAAACTGTAACCGAGATGGCTCGAACCATGTTGAAGGATTCAAAGTTGAGAAATATATTTTGGGTACATGAAGTACACATAGCCGTTCATATGTTGAACAAAGGAATTCTGAGAAGTAACAATGATAAAACAACATATGAGTTATGGAAGGGAATACCAACAAATGTCAAACATTTTAGATTATTTGGAAGCAAGTGCTACACAAAAGAAGAATATGACAGAGTTGGAAAATTTGATTCTCGAGTTGATAGAGGAATATTGGTTGGTTACTCAAGCAAAAGAAAGGCATACAAATGTTACAATATGAGACTCAATAAGATAGTGTAAAGAATAAATGTAAAAATTCATGAATCGGATGTACAAAATATAAAAGAATACATAAAAGACCCAACATAATAGGAAGTAGAAGAAGAACCCAAAGAAGAAGAGATAGACGAAGAAGAAAAAGAACAAGAAGAGGAACAATAATAACATGACTAGTGTGACTTTTTGATGCCCTCTAAGATACCTAACCGCTAGGTTCAGAAGAATCATCCACCCAAAAAAATTATTGGAGATAAAAATGAAGGAATAAAGACTAGAGGAAATGAAAGGTTTCGTATGCCAGAGAAGAGACACCTTGCACTACTATCTAGAATTGAAGCTAGTATCTTTGAGGAAGCCAATAATGATGAACGTTGGTTCAATTCCATGGAATATTAACTACATCAAATAGAGAATAATGAAACATGGGAACTGGTACCAAGACCGAAGAAAACAAATGTGATTGGTGCAAAATGGGTGTTAAAAAAAAACTAAACAAAGATGGAAAGGTAACCAAAAACAAGGCAAGATTAGTATGCAAAGGATATCCACAAGTTGAAGGAGTATAATTTGAAGAAATTTTTTCCCATGCTTCCATAATGAAAGAAATAAGGCTAATCTTGGCCTATGCATGTTCCAAGAGAATCAAAGTATATTAGATGGATGAAAAATCAATATATCTAAATGGAGAATTAGAAGAAGAAGTCTACATTGAAAAACCAAAATGTTTCCTACTATCAGAAAGGGAAGATTATGTTTTCATATTGAAGAAAGGTTTGTATGGACTTAAAGAAGCCCCTAGATCTTGATATTCAATATTGGACAAGTATTTGCAAGAACAAAGATTCAGAAATGGTAATGAAAATAGTAATCTCTATGTAAAGGTTGATAGAAACAACATACTTATCATTGAATTATATGTGGATGACATTATATTTGGAAGTAATGATGGCATGGTAAGTAACATTTTTCCCCAAGACATGAAGAATGAGTTTGAAATATCACTACTTGGTGAATTTTCATTCTTTTTGGGACTTCATATATCTCAACAGGATGAAGGAATTTTCATTTCCCAAACCAAGTACATCAAAGAGATGTTGAAGAAGTTCAGAATGGAATATTTCAAACTAGTAAGTACTATGATGGTGATAGGTTGCAAGTTGAGAAAATACGATGAATCTAAAGAAGCAGATCAGAGACTCTATAGATCAATGATTGACATCCAACTATATGTGACAATTTCAAGACTAGATGTAATGCAAGCAGTTGGACAAGTTGTAAGATTTCAAGAAGCACCAAAGGAAAATCATGTTCTAGAAGAAAATAGGATCTTCATATATCTTAAAGGAACTATAGAGTTTGGATTGTGGTATCCAAAAGATAATGAGCTGACTATGGTCACCTACGAAGATGTAGATTGGGAAAGAAGCAGTGATGATCAAAGAAGTACTAGAAAAAAAACCTTCGATTTGGGTGATTGTATGGTATTTTGGTTAAATAAAAAACAATCTTCAGTATCGTTATATACATCAGAAGAAGAATACATTGTGGAAAAATCATGTTGTACTAAGGTTCTTTGAATGAATCAAACCCTGCAAAATATACAAGTGATGTATGATGAGCCCATTTCAATATTTTTTGACAGCACCAGTGCTATCAATATCTCCAAGAACCCAATGATGCATTCCAAGATGAAACATATTGCGATAAAGTTTCATTTTGTGAAGGAACAAGTTACAAAAATAATATCAATTTAGAGTATATTGGGACAAATGAACAGATTGCAGACATCTTCACTAAACCTCTCCCAAGAGAGACATTTGAGTATCTTTGACAGAAACCTAGAATAGTTTCTAGTCCACGTTGATCTACATGTTTTTTCTCTCATAGTACATGGAAATAAAATCATTTGTGAATACATGATAAACAAATCTTAATATGAATTCTTTTCTATATGTCAATGTTTTACTTCATCAGGAAGCACCAATGGACAAAAGAAACAGAAGAGAGAAAGTTCAGAAGTAGTTTTTCAGGGGGAGTTACCCTTTTCCATTGATGTCAAAGGGGGAGAAATAACAAAAGCATGAAGACAATTGGAGTATTGGTTGCAGAGGGAGCATGAGTGTTTCCATCAATTCCAAAGGGGGGGATTGTTGGAAAATTTATTGTCACTAATATCAATGTTATAGGAAGTCTAGAAGCATCTAGAAGTATTGGGTATAATTGAAGAATTGTCCAAAGTGGTCCCCTTATGACATAGCTTTAATCATGGCACTCATGGGAATATTCTTTGAATAAGTCTATAATAAACCCATAGGTGTGTTCATGAGGCTAGAAGTTGACTAAGGAAAACTAGGTTGAAGAATACTTCAAGTGTATAAAAAAACCCCATAGATGGATAATGTTCTTCATGCCATTTCCAACGGTAGGTGGTACACCACGTGATTTATAATGATTGAGGAGTTATGAGGTCATGAAGTTGGAAATCCCGAAGAATGATCAAGAAGCCCCTAAAGGGTTTCAACAACAAGTTAGAAGTCATTAATTAAAGGGTAAGATAATTATAAAAAGAAAGTATAGGTCGGCCCTAAAGTGAAGAAAAGAAGTCACATGAAAAATATAAATATACCTCAAGAATCCTCTCATATTAACACACAAAAGTTCAATGCTTATCTATATTTCAAGTGATTTGTTGGTAAATATTTTCATAGAATATATAAGGAATAAAGGAGTGTGAATGTCTCAAAGTTGTAGAGAGGGAAGGGTTTCAGGTAACCCTAGTTTAGATGAACCCGATGGGTTAGGCTACAGGTGTCCCACGAGGCACCCCCGTGGGTTTTTTACATCTATCATGTGAGGCCCCACATGATATCTGGAATTGGTCCAACGAGGATAAGACATATTTGATGAAGGATGCTTGGTTCATGTTGTACCAAGATATGATGGTACAACATAGTTGCTACAGGATCTGAGTTGGTATGTATCAGTTGTTTATTCATGAGCAAAGGTATGTTATTTATGTTCTTTGTTGAGTCTTGTATCATGGATGGTATGGAACATGGTTAAGGAATTTCTTGGATACCCTTTTGGTATATGGTTGCATATGGTTTAGGTCCATGTTTTCGTGATATTTATACATGCTTGAGACATATACTTGGTACTCAGTTTATGTATTTTATGGTTCATTGATAGAACCATGTCTTTGTGATATTGACATGTATTTGAGGGATATACTTGATATATGATATTGTTTTTTATGGTGCATACTTGAGGCATATTCTTGAGACAAAAACACATCTTGGATACTTGGCATATGGTATGATACAAGTTCTGGTACATGGTTCATGTACATGGCATGGTCATGGTTTTAGTATCCATGTGAGGGGATCTGGTTTTGGTTGGTTGATCAGTGACAAAGATAATTATAGGTTGGATGATCGGTTGATCATCATTTACATGTTGATGTGACACTGACAATGGTAGTGAAAATTTGAGTCTACACTTATATTTCAGGGTGATAGGATAGGGAAAAAAAAGGGATTGTAGTCTCCTTCGAGTTGGTTCCATAGAACTCAAGGAGCTAGAGCCTCCTTTAGGTTGGTTCCTATAAATTAGGCGATCGTAGCCTCCTTCCAGTTATAGCTAGATAATTCAACGAGTTGGAGATTCCTTCAAGTTGGTGACTGTAAATCAAAGGGTTGGTGCTGGAGAATTTTTAAGTTGGGGTTTTTTATGAATGTAATCTTTGAAATATAAGAAAGAATTATGTGGTTTTCTCCCATTTGGGATTCCACGGAAATTCTAGTGTATTGTGTATCTGTGGTTATTTTCTATGCTCTGATGATTGATAATTATCATGATATATTGATGATATAATGTTGATAAAGTTTATAATTACATGTTCTGATAAAAAGTGGTAAAATCTTGCACATTACTGATTCACCCCCCTTCTTAGTATTCGTGCAATCATACCCGCAATACACCAAAGAGTGTTGAGAAAAATAATATTTCTTGAGGTTATCCATTAGCTGGGGCTTCTTTAGAGTCTGTAACACCTACATGAAATGTGAGATGTTCTCCTTGCATGTATAACTATAAACCAATATATCATCCAAATAGACTATAAGAAATGAATCTAGATATGGGTGTAATATATCATTCGTTAGGCCAACAAACGTAGCTAGTGCATTACATAAACCAAATGACATGAACAACCATTCATAAAAACTTGTCTTGTATTGAGGGTAGTATTCTAGGTGTCTTCTTCCTTGACACATACATGGTGGTATCCTAATTTGAGATTCAAATTGGTGAAATATTTTGCATCCTCAAATTGATCTAACTAATCGTTGATCCGCAATAGACGCTATCAATATTTTACTATAATATTGTTCAATGATCTGTAGTCGATAAACATTCACTAAGTTCCATCCTTCTTTGGTACAAATATGATAGGAGAGCCACAATAAGAGGGGCTAGATCGAATCATACCCTGCTCCAGAAGTTGTTGCAATGGGTTCTTCACTTCATTTTTCTTCAGAACAGACTATATATAAAACCAAATATTCTGCAATGGGGACTCCATAAACAATTTATTTCATTATCTAATTCCCTCATGGGTGGTATCCTTTTATGCTCCAAAAACCCTCCTCTATATGTATATATAAACTCCTCCAATTGATGTTTATTCTCTTAAGTACAACCCTCCAATGATTCCTTTACTCTTATAGAGTCATACTTAGTCTGATTTTGTATTAAGAAAAGTAAAACATATTTCTTACTGGAACTAATCAACTTCTTGGATTCATTGACGCTTAACAATGAGATATTTGACTTGCCTTTATGTGAGTTGAGGATGTAGGAATTCCCATCCTTTATTAGTCAATATCGATTGGATCTATACATGAACATTTCATCCCTTGTATACATGTGGGGGATTCCAAACACTAATGCATACACGTCAAGGGGTAATATGGCCAATTCGACTTCATCAATAAAATCAATACTTATAGCAAATTTAATCTTACATTGTTTTGTTACCTTGATCTCTAAATCCTTGTTTAACCATGCCAATGGATATGGGGTAGGATTATTGCGAGCCTCTAATCCAAGATTGCTGACCATATCCATTACTATGAGATTAGACTATGAACCAGAGTCAAACAAAGAATCTATCTTGGTCTTCTTGACCTAAATATTGATGTGGAAGTGTTTGTTCATATCCTTCTCTTCTTGGTGTTGAAGGATATTTAGATTCACTTCCTTCTGCGTTGATGTGCAAAAAATATTCCCATCCACATTGGAGCTAATTTCAACCTGATTTCTTAAATTCGTGGCTAGAAGATTATTTTTCTTTACATCCTTCTTGTGTTATTTTGGGTTCAACTATGGATGCAGTTTCTATCACTTTTGATGAGTGTGCCCATAAATACTTAAATGTTTAGAATGATTTCTATGATCATTGGGCTGAAGTGCAGTGGATGTCATCTTCTTATCCTTTCCCCTTTTCCACTTATTCTTCCTCTCCTTGGAGGCTTATTGGTGCCCTTTCTTCTTGGAACTGCTTGGATGCCCTTTCTTGTGACCTATGTTTTCAAGATATTGTTCCAATACACATGCCTTGTCCACTTTTCTTGGCTTCAAAAGAATCACTTTATTTTATATATGGATATGTAGACCCCACATATAATTGAGGAGTACATTTGGGCTCTTGGGAGAGTTACTCAACATGTTTGTCATATTTCTAAACTCAATTATGTACTACTGTACACTTTTCTCTTTCTTCTTCTTGAAGTAGTTCCATCAGATCGATTTGTCCTCTATATACCCGATAGGGTATAATTGGGATTTGATGAGGGTCTTGAAGTCCTCCCACCTAGTTACTAGAAGATCACCCTCTAGTCGAAGTGTTTCTATATGGATTTCCCATCAGGTTAAAGCATGGCCCTCTAAATTCAGTCTAGAAAATTACATCTTTTGTTCTTCATCTATATGGTTTATTTTAGTTAGCAACTAAAATAAACCTCTAGTTTCTACAACCAACTATTCAATTTTAATGCATTGATATCACCTTGGTATGGATTTTTATCCACTTTTTCTTCCATCTTTAATAAATATTGTGTAGGATTTATGGTACTGGAACTCGACTTCTCTTTCTCAGGTTCTTTCAGTGACTCCTTTTATAGGTATTCATTATCCCTTGATTCCCCTTTTGATACAATATATGAGTTCAAGGCTCTAAATTCTTTGTAAGGAACAATATTTATTACTAGACCCATTTGCTCATCATAATCCAAACAAGTTTGGAGTGTATACCCTAGGCATGTTACGTTGTTTTCTTCCAATCTTTGATGATAAAACGAGGGAAATGTGTTGTAGTACTAAATGAAAGAAGCTTGGTTATGAGGATGGATAAACTCAGGGATTTGATTATATAATTTGGTGAATCTAAGATTGGAATATTTAATAGTTTCACCATTTGTAAAAAACAATGTTATTTAAATATCTTAACAATTTTTTTTGGTTCTTGGGTTTCCCATATGTGGATTTAAACTAGTAAACTAATTCATCCCAAGTTGAAAAGACTTTAGGAGGAAATTCAAAACAATCAACAAAAACTTTCCCTTTTAAAGAATTAATGAATAAATGCACACATGCATCATTATCATTTTCTCCTATGTTATGACATGCATTAGAGAATGAAATGAGATGTTATTTTGTAGAAATGGTGCCATTTCTTAAAATTTTTGGCAAATAATATTTGAATTTTGGAAGGGGGTTAGTAGTAGGAGCAATATCTAAGGGTGAATATGCATGCCATGGTGTAGTAGTGACATCTCCCAGTGTTCTTTAATTATAATATCTTGAGAAATGACCTTCTATAATTGATGAAGCTCAGTTCGTGAATTCACTGTTTTTATAACTTTGTGGAATAAGGACAATGAAATATTGTTTTGATCATCTAAGACATCACCGATATCTGGTTGACACACAACATGTATGGTGATGAAAAATCTTAAGAAAAAGAAAGAAAACTAAGAACATAAAATACAATAAACACTGAAATGAAATGCATCTACCAAAGAAATATTGAATATTTCCCTAGTATGGTTTCCAAATAAATTTTGATGAAAAAGAATGGCCTTATCCTAATACCAACATATTCAAATTTTGTTTGTCTAGAGAAAAATAGTCAAGATTATCACCCTGTGTTTATAGCCCTTTTTACAAAATAAACAATTAAACCTCAAGAAATATGTCCTTGAGAATAATGCTATCTTTTATAATTGTATTATGTCAAAAAAAGAAAATGTTTATAACATAAAATATTTTTGAAATTATTAATAACAGTTTTAGAAACAAAAATATGATGCAAGATTAGGTGGTATATTACATCACACATAGACAATTAGTGTCTTTAAGTGAAACCAAGACTAAAACAAAAATAAAATGACATGCCACAAATGCTACTATCTTGACTACAAAAAATTATTAATTATTACCGAAAACTAATACATAAATCTAATAAGAATCTAGAGGATATGAGAAACATATGATCAACCTTGTGAATTATATCAACAAATCAATAATTCTTGGTCCTCCTTAGTGTGACCTTCAATAGGATCATTCTATCAACAAGAAGTTCTTAACACATGTGTATCTCATAGATGAATGAAATAGTAAAGTAATATCACTTAATAGGCAAAAGATGACCTTATTAGATTTGTTATCTCTATAACTCTCCCCTTTGTTTTCCCCTTGAAATCTTCTTTTATTTCTCTAAAAGGTAGTTTAAGTAATTCAAATACCTTTTAGTTAAGTTATTAACTAATTAAAATTAAGTAGGAACAAATTTTATTTAAAATATTAATAAATAGTGATAAGGATCTAATAAATATTAACTAATAGGTGGAGACTCCATAATGATTTTATTTAAAATGTTCAACATATCCTCATTGTTCCTCCTTGAAAATAGTATAAATCAATGTCATCAAACATTCATTTAGTCATCATCATAGCACATATCCCAATCAACTCATAAAAATAGATGTAAAAATCCGTATGGCTCTCGAATGTTCAAATATGTTTATCAACTTAATTATATCAACTTACTATTCAAGTCAAAATATGTCATAAATATGTCAAAATATATCATCAACCTGCCCAAAACATATCGTTGTAGAAATATCCAAAGATAGTGAGTGATCAATATATGTAAACAAACCATTGTCTCAAAATAAATCAGATCTATCCCAATAGAGAAACCATGAAATAACACTTATTAAAATTAGAATTCATATTTCTTATGAAAGACATTTTTCCTCTATTCACTTCCCTGTGACTTTATTGGCTTTATGACTTCTAAATCTTCATTAATAGGTGTTTTACCTCTTATTGTTGATGCTTTTGGATGCATGTCCTCAAAGGAAACGTGTCTACCTTCGTGTTTTGGATGTTTGGAATGGGAAGTAATTGAGTGTGAAGAGGTTATTGACTGGTTAGAATCGATAGAGTGGGAAGGATTTTTTCCTTTCCTAGGATTGAGCTCTTGAATATGATATTTAAGCTTCTTTAATGGTTGAGTAGAATGGGCATGAGAAGCTTTTGATGTAATATGTAGGTCATATTGTTTGGGAGGAGGTGGAGGCAATGGAAATGAATTTGTGGGCCATTCTTGGACTTGATGTTGAGGATGATAAACAATATCATTCCAAGCATCACTGACTGGGATATGGGGAGGTAAATAAATATGTGGTTGTACATGAATACCTAAAATGCTATGATGAGGTTAGAGGGGTGACCTTTCAGGTGGAAAATGGGGTTGGAAGGCCCCTTGTCCTGCTAGGTTTAAGAAACTAGTTTGTAGGGGATCATTGAATTCATCATAATCAACATTATTAAATCTGATTGAGAAGAAAAATCCCTTATTACCCAAAAAATGATTAAACCTTCTTCCTCTTCCTCTGTTTCCTCTTCCATGACTTCCTCTATCGAATAAACTCATCTATAAGTGCAAGAAAAAGTTATAGCATGAATACAATAGCTAATAAGTATTAAATACATTTTTCAAAACATAACTTAGAAATATATTTGTTTAACAACGAAAAATCATGCAAGCAACCAAGGAAATACAGGGAAGATCAATCCAAAAG
Source organism: Picea sitchensis (assembly GCA_010110895.2). Classification (NCBI taxonomy): domain Eukaryota; kingdom Viridiplantae; phylum Streptophyta; class Pinopsida; order Pinales; family Pinaceae; genus Picea; species Picea sitchensis. Next base: position 55,522 of record SNQJ01S0036784.1, read on the forward strand.
ATCATTTTTTCTTTTAATCACTTCTTCATTCCCCACAAGTAATTATTATTTAATAACATGGGAAAATCAATGTATTATGATGGGATTTTTAATGTGCTTAAAATGAAATAATGGTAAGGAAAGATGATGACACATGTTCTAAATTTTTTTATTAAAAATATGCAGTCTCTAATTATCTGTCAACAATATCTTCATTCTTGCCTTCTCAAGCCTATAACCAACATTGTTAATCCTTTACTTCCAAGAAATTAATCACACATCAAGGGGATTTCTTTTAATCAAAGTGGAAATGGAATTTGGGAGATGAGAACAACTTATGAAAAATGAAAGTATGGAGGAATGGAGCTTGAGAAAATAAAAGAACTGATTTTATTTAATATAAACAGCCTGGAACACAATTCTTAAAAATATGGCCATGATCATATAAAAATATTGATCATAATACACCCTTGATTTCAATATTGATATCAATCTACCAGAAGAAATATTAAATTTCATACCAAAGGAGGAGAGATAATGACCAATTAAAATGATATATGGAAATGACAATAAGGACCAATTTATGAAAAGTGGTTGTATGAAGGAATTGATCATGTGCATATAAAACAAAACATGTAATCCTAAAAACCAATCTCATTCTTCTTTCAATCCTCAAACCATATGCAACCATATCTAACACTGGCAAATACATGCTCGTTTTATTAAACCTTTGTTCCAACAATAACCTCTGAGTCAAGACTAAATTTGTGAAAACAATGAAATGCAATCTACCAAGCTAAGTTCATTTCTTAAAAAACAAAATTGTCCTCAAAACTTAGCATATGAACAACCGATGAATCCATATAACTTATATCATCATCCAAAAATAATTCGCTTGAAACTGGTTTGGGCACTTTTATCGGAAGTAATGTGTCTCTTTTAACTTCAAGCAGACTATTCAACACAATTTTCAAGCTAAAAATATCATCAAAAATATATTTGTTATACTGTATCTTATTCTTTTAATAATTTGACTTTAAAACTGAACCATTTTTAAATGATCTTTTCATTTTAAAATACAAGTATGGACGACGAAAGTATTCAAACATTCCCAACATCATTTTAAAATACAAGTATGGACGACGAAAGTATTCAAACATTCCCAACAACTTGACGTGCATATATATATATATATATATATATATATATATATATATATATATAACACATAACTTCAAAAGACAACCATCCATGTCCATAAAATGAAATTAATCAATGCATATTACACCTATTCTCCTTCCATTTCAACCACGACTAGAAATCAAAAGTGGGTAATGTGGTTTCTTCATACAACATGAAATCTCTGTACAATATTAAAATAGTGCTAGGGATGTTAGCTAGAGAGATACAAAACCCATCTCGTAAAATTTGAAACATATTCTTCAACATGCATAGGTGCAAAACCCTAGGGTTTAACCTCAAAATTATCCCAACTCTATAATCATTGACATCGACCAAGCAGAGCCATGCGATAATTTTTTTGAATTTGGGTTTGAAACTTGACCAATTGCATGCTATTTATTTTTGAAATAAGTCAATATTTTCCTTAGATGATATCTCCGAAAGAGAAAAATATAAATATGAAACCCAAAAAAAGATTCAAGAAACCGACAAATCCTGACTCTAGGTAGAGGGTATTTATAGGCTTCCTTCAAATGCAAAACATAATGTATTAAGGTGACGAGAGGATCCATTATTTGGCAGTGGAAACTCATCTTGGAAGGATAAATTACGATGAGGCAACCTTTGCAAAGATACTTGAACTATGTCAATATGAAACAGAGGTTTAAGAATCGCCATTTTTAGTGAAAATATGTCAAGGGAGAGAAACCCCGAGGACCAACTTTAAACCCTAGTTTGAACATAGAAAGATTTCACATTTTTTTTCTTTGGATAGAAATGAACAAGTGGATTGAAGAGTCGGATCTTTCAAATAGTTTGAGTGAAAAGAACATTTTCATAAAGGAAATAACGTTACAGAATGAGTCTGAGAGAAAAAAATATGCTCATTTAGATTCAAACAAAGGTCTTTATAAATTAATATTGCAAATATCAACATACATCTGATGGTTATAAAATAAAGTCACATACCTTCCCTTAACACTTGTTTTCCTTTTCGAAAGACAAGTTACAGTGCCAGAATAGTCACGGTCTATGGGTGAACAGAGCTAATTCTCTAGATCTCGACTGCAAACCATCCAAATGAAAAATGGGAGAATGTTCGAGGGTGGTAACCTCAACGAACCACCCGCGTCCCATGCATTCAATGCATTGGACCTCAAGTTCCCCAAAACATAAATTTTCCTTCCATATCATTTTTCCACTAGCAACAACCTCAAATATTAACTCAATTTACCATGCCACATATAGAATATATAACATGTCGCATATCCATATCATCAACAACTTAATGTTAATTGAAACGTTGGCTGAGACTTACCAACAAAATAATCTTCGTATTAAACCACATCCATTTCCAATCAGTTATGTGACTGGTATATATATGTCATAATAAATGTCAAAGGTAAGGCTCGAAATTATAGCAACATGACATACGAAATCAATGTGAACGTATAATATACTACATGTATTATGTTCATAAGACCTTCCAATCTTTTAAATACAGCATGTCACCTTTTCACTATAGCAAAGACATTATTTATGAGGGCCCGATATTATAACATGTAAGGTTGCATTATGCAGTTATAGTACCATTTCATGTTGGACCATTTTGATATAATCGAACCAATTTTTAAATGTAGAAGCCATCTTATCACTTGCAACCAAAATTCATATATGCCATGAGAACCTTGTAATATGCCACCAACCTTTTGATGATGTGAAAAAACATAACCATTAGCATGCATATATCATAGGATGACCATCTACCTATCACTAATAAACACGGAAGACAACTCTTCTTTTCCAACCACCAAAAAACTTGGAGAAGACAACTCTTCTTTTCCAACCACCAAAAAACTTGGAGAAACCCCAATGGATGATCAGTGATGTAGAAAGATGTTTCAAATAAATTGAAGTAAAATTAAATGTCATAATTAACTCTTTATTACAAGCAGATTGTAATATTTTTCTTCCTTTGCTAAGGGGTCCCACCTATAGTTAAATATGTATATATTGTAGATAATATTTTATTTTGAATAGTTCTGTGCAATTATTTGGAGGCTTGGTGGATTAATTGACAATTTTATGAGTGGATACTATATTTTGAGGAGTTGAGGAAAAGCTATAAGGAAAAGGGATTTGGAACTATCTTTTCACATGAAAGGTAAAGCACATATTATAGTTAAGTTTCTTCTTAATTCTCTTCCCCCTCCCCCCTTTCCCATCAAATTTTGTTGATTTAATGTTTTTCACGTGTTTTCATTGGACCTTGAAGTGTAGTAGGGTTTCCATCTTGTTAATTAAGCCACACCTAGGGATTATCAACTTAGGCTAGATATTAGAGCTTTCTTAATTAATTGTGTTTCCTTGAAAATCAAGATCCCATCACTCCTTCTCTTACAACTAAACTATTATAACAAAATACACTTCAAGGAGTGTGACAAGGTATTTTTCCATTCTTTCACCTCTAAAACAAAGTTCTCATTGACTAAATTCTTCCTTATTTGGTAGAGGAAATCTCACTTTTCATTTTTTCCTACCTTACTAACTAAATAAAATATTATGAAAGTGTTTCATCAAATTGCACATAATTCTCTCATAAAAACATCTAGTTAGACATTTTTCACAATCACAAATTTCACAACAATCTAAAATTCTCCTTTTAAGTGACCATGTATCTATTGACATTCAACAAACTTTTCTTTCTAAATGTTAATATCATCGAAAAAAATAACCTTAAGTATATTTTCTTCCCATAGAATTCTCTTTCCCTTAAGTGTTGACTTCATATTTCACCTCCAACCTATTTTAGATTATAGCAACATTGGAAAATCAATCTTCTATAGTCTTTATGGAAATGTGGGCCTTTGGAGAAACTATGTAAACTTGGATGCTTTTTGTGTTCTAGCAAAATTTGTGCATGAGAGTAAGCATATCTTGATATCATTGAAGAATGATCAAACTACAAGGAAAAAAGTGTGATACTTGTGTGATCTCTACATTCTACATTACAAGAAAAAATAAAAAACTTTTTTATATTTTATAATTAACAAAATCATCAAATAATCTTTTAAAAATATTTATACTTTTACAATGTAAAAGAATATGGATAACAATTTAAATATATATCATTGGTGTCACATAAGTGATTTTGAAACATAGAGAAACACTTGTTTGTTGCAATATTTGTAGCACATAAGTGATTTTGAAACATAGAGAAACACTTGTTTGTTGCAATATTTGTAGAAGTTTTATGCGATGAGTATAACTATTTATCTTATAACTTTAGCTTTATGTTTTTTAATATAAATTTATACATTCTAATTATAAATAATAAATATAATTTTTTTCCAAAAAAATTATTATAATTTTTATTTTATTATATTAAAAAATTAAATTGTTTAAATACTTAAAAAAAAAATAATAATATAAATATATATATTACAAGAGTATACACATAAATGTCTCTAACTAAAGTAAAATGACATTATGAAAATACATACAATTTTCCTCCTTTAAAACATACTCTTCAATCTGTCCCTTTTCCACTTCTTCTTTTAATTTTTTTGTCATTCATGGAAGAACCATCCAGAGCTCTACTCATAAAGAGAAACAATTTCTTATTTGAATTCAAAGGTATTGGTTTCATGTGATTTCTTTGTTCCATCTAAAGATCATTTACGAAGTGGAAAGTCGTGTATCCTTGTCTTCTATTGAATTACCTAAAGAAGGATTGCATTCCCCAATCAACATGTACATGTATTGTTACTAATTTAGCTCATTATTCAACACCTACTATTACTCATTTACCTCATTTTGATTAGCATTATTATTCATAAAATTATACACATATAGAATTTTGTTAGATATTTAACTTCATTGTTATTTAAACATAAAATATTATTATATGATAAAACAATTAGGTTAATATGAATTAAGGATATAACATTAAGAATGTTATAATATTTAATATTTTGTAATAAAATATTGGCCATTAACATAATATTAATAAAAATATAATAGTTTATTTTATCATAATAATAATAATAATAATAATAATAATAATAATAATAATAATAATAATAATCTATTTTTAAGGTCATGATCAAGCTAGACACCAAACTGGTGTATGCGACCCCCTTGTTTATGGGACAAGGGATCCCCTCCTTAGCGATTTGATGGGTAAAGTCTACTGAGGTATACATACCCTAGCCCCCTCTGGATTTGAACTTGTAACCTCTTAAAAAAAAACACATGTTCTTAACCATTAAACTACTTACAAAATAAGAAAAACAAAAAAATAAAAATAATAAAATAAAAATAAAAATATCATAAATCATTTTAAAAATTCCTTTATGTATTTTCCAATCTAAAAACATTATAACATCTATTCCATTTTTACATTTATAATATAATAACTTAATATAATACTTTACACTAAAGTAAACTTATAATAGTAATGAATTTAATGTGTGCTCAATAAGAATTCACATAAATTTATATTTAAATGAAATACTATGAAAATGGAATCATATCAACTCTCCGGAAAACAGAAATGCAAAACAATATTTTATAACACATTTATATCTATTTTCTATCCTCCTATAATAACCACTATGAGTGATATTGGTTGTTGGTTGATAAAGTACATGGACATAATTTTTTTTAACTCTGATCTTTTAATCACACAAATATTTTCATCTGAATATTTTTTGGGAAATGCAACACACATAGATTTGAAATTGTTTTGGAAAAGCACAAAAATATTTCCATCTGAATATTTTTGGAAAATGCAACACAGATAAATTTGATTTTTTTTTTTGGAAAATGTAATACAGATATGTAAAATCCATTTCATATATATATATAATAAAAATTCAAATATAAACTGATCAATAATGGTGCACAAATCTTTTATAATAAAGAACGATATGAAAACAAAATTAAAAACGATATGTTGTATAAACATTTTAATTATATTATTTAAATTGTGATAAATTTAAATTTACATTTTGATTAATTTTCTGATCCTTTCTAGACCTAAAATAAATTTAAATTAATCGTTCAAGGATGATCGAGCCGCAATGTAAGTTTTACGTTTCACAATTTACGTTAAAAACGCGGGACGAAAAGGTTTTCAATTCAGAAAATAGGAGGTTAGTAAGCGGATCTTCGAACTTTGGATTCGACGCGACGATAGATATTTGTGAATATATTAATCTAAAAAGAAGATTTATGTAAGATGAATATCTTTATACGTATTGAAAATATGTTTTCTATTTTTATTTTGATCAAAGAATGAGATCCAAATAACATTATTAAAACAATGATAAAAGAATTTTGGATTTTAATAGATTATTAAGATAATAATTATTTATTAATTAAGGCTATATTTCTTATTATTATATTTTTTAAAAGTTGATTCATATCTTTCATTTTGTAATAAAATCTTAATTTTTGTTAATCACTTAGATGTGACAATTAGCTAACTATTATAGTAAATTTTAAATATGATCAAGTAAAAGTAAAAAAATAAACATGTAAACTGATGTTAGTGGTTGAAATTACAACCATTAATTTATTGGGACTACTAAAAATATTCCATCAATTTTTAATCTTTTTCATACAAAATCAATTAAACACTAAAAACATATTAAATGTGCCTATTATCAATAAGTGTATAATAAATATTATATAGATGACTAATATTTAATCAATTATTAATATTTTTGGTAATTTAAAAAAAAACTAGTGATGAAGAAAATCAAAACTTAAATTTCAATTTTTAAGTTATCATTTTTTTATCAAATGGGCTGCACATAGATAATTTCATATCAAATTTCATAATCACTGCATAATAAATTTCACGGATGGCTGAAACCCTAGATCGTTGAACCGCTGCAAAATCAAATCGGTTAAATGGCTGGATATCAAACTCACTAGATTGCTTGCTGAACCGGTTGATCACATGGAATCCGCTTTCAAGATTATTCAATAATCTTGACTTTATTTTTAAGCTTTGTATTTCAATGGAAGTATCCCGATTCTGTTGACAGCTTTTTCAGTTTATATTATGATATGTGTTTTGTGTGAAGGCTGCAGTTAAATTTTGTAAGCAGCTTATAGCTATCCGCGTTTACCCGCAGTCAATCAGCAGGCTGTGCTAGTTTATAAAGATTATTTATAAATTTGAACTGATTAAATGTTTGGCTGCAGTTAAATTTTGTAAGCAGCTTATAGCTATCCGCGTTTCCGCAGTCAATCAGCAGGCTGTGCTAGTTTATAAAGATTATTTATAAATTTGAACTGATTAAATGTTTGGCAGCAGAAGCAAAACAAAACAAAGGATCAATAAGTAATATTTAACATTTATAAAACCAAGAACAATAATAGCACAATTGATACAGTGATTTATGTGGAAACTGAGTGTCTGAAAAAAAATCACGGGTAATGATATTAGGTCTTCTTATTATTCAAGAGAGAATTACAAAATAACCAATTTCAAGCATATAATCATCCTCTCCTCACACACACTCTACTCTGCACACCTTACACTAGCTTGCACTCACATTGTAATCACACCTATATGAGTATGCTCATATATATATATATATAACATCTATTAGTCAGTTATATATTTATTACATATTTATTTTCTTTAAATGATTTCATGGAAGTAAGATATTAACCATATTGCTCTCTCACCGTGCAAGGGTAACAAACTTGTATGAATTGTTGAGAACTACAACCTTATATGACTACTCACCATTCGTTGTAAATGTCTGGAACATTGCTTTTGATGAGTTTACTTATATAGAAATGAAGCCAAATGGCAAATTCTAAGAAATATCCAGCGATGGCTGAGAATAACCTTATTATTACCTTGGTGATCGCAGAAGTGAGGCGATTTCGTTATAATACATAAATTATTTAAAAAAATGCCATGAGCGGTTTGATTATAGCCTCATTAATACCTTGGTAATGTCAAGAGTGAGGCGGTTTTGCGAACAATATACACAGAATGTTTAAAAAAAAAGTCTAAGAAAGAGTTTTGAGTAGGGTTTAGGATCTTTCTAAAATATTTTTTCCACGAATTTAGGGTTTTGAGTAGGGTTGAGGATTTGAACCAGTTGGAAACTGTAACTGCCCTGCCCTACTAGGGAAGACTTAATTGTCTCCATTTTCGTTTGTATGTTAAAAAATGGGAAAAAACGTGACCCTCTATTTCGGAATTCCTACCAGCTTATTAACATCAGAGTGTGCTTATAGATGTCCTGCATATACAAAAAAACCCCTTGAAATGGGGGGATACAAACTGAATAGAGAGATAGAATCAAATAAAAATCCATTGTAATATTACAAACATTCATAAACATATCGGGAAAAATTGGGGCTCTTCTGTCACATCTAAATCCTATGAAACCGCTTTGAATACGCCTTGAGCTCGCACATTCATTTTGCAGAAGTAGAGGTTGGGTTAGCGATAAAGCTTGGCCTGTCATCACCCGCCATAATGACAACTACTTTCTCCAGCTTATCATCTGAACAAGTCGACATGATATTCTCTAACGTCTCATCCTTTTCACCCGACTCAACACTTGAATCACTAGTCTGCCTTGAACTGTTATTTTCTTCTGAATTAGAAGCACAAGAGACTTTCAGGTAGGAGCAAGCCAGAAAGATCAGAGCAAAAGCTATCAATGCGATCATGGAAACCACTCCGCCCAGCAGAAATGGAATTGGCGAACTCCATAGTGAAGGCGCACCGGTATTATAAGAGGCAGTAATGTTTCTCATAGTGTTATATCGCCCGCAGCTTAATTCTCTCCAGAGGACTTTGATTGCAGATACTCCGGATAGCCATTGCAAAGTGCCATAGGGATCTATATTTATATCCATATCGGCCAGGAACCATATAAGACTGCCGAACATGAGGAAAACTCTGATGCCATACGAATATACAATTATATTAAACGGGAATACAATATTTTCATCGGATACTGAACTTTCTAAAAAACAATTATATCGAATGGGCACACAATATATTCTTCAGATTTGCAACTTTGGCTTGACACAATATATTCTTCAGATCTGCTTTCACGTTAAGGTGTGTAGCTGATTAAACAACTTCACAACCTGTTACGTCCAGAAACTGTTACCACCATTATATAATGCTGATTTTATGTCTTAAGTAAATCCATTGTATAATGTTTTTTTTTGGCCCAAACTTCCAGAAGGAGGAAGAAGATAAGAGCTTTAATCTCCACTTGAGACACAATTTTATCATGTGTTACGAATCTAATGTCACTGCCTACACCTCGTAGTTGTTCTCGGCATCATTGCGTTTTCTCTGGTTGGCTGCTTAAAAGCAAACCGGCCTTGTGTAAAATTATTATATCCTGTAAGGCCAAGCCATCTTTATCGGCGGGGGCGCTCCAATAATTTAGGANCAACACTTGAATCACTAGTCTGCCTTGAACTGTTATTTTCTTCTGAATTAGAAGCACAAGAGACTTTCAGGTAGGAGCAAGCCAGAAAGATCAGAGCAAAAGCTATCAATGCGATCATGGAAACCACTCCGCCCAGCAGAAATGGAATTGGCGAACTCCATAGTGAAGGCGCACCGGTATTATAAGAGGCAGTAATGTTTCTCATAGTGTTATATCGCCCGCAGCTTAATTCTCTCCAGAGGACTTTGATTGCAGATACTCCGGATAGCCATTGCAAAGTGCCATAGGGATCTATATTTATATCCATATCGGCCAGGAACCATATAAGACTGCCGAACATGAGGAAAACTCTGATGCCATACGAATATACAATTATATTAAACGGGAATACAATATTTTCATCGGATACTGAACTTTCTAAAAAACAATTATATCGAATGGGCACACAATATATTCTTCAGATTTGCAACTTTGGCTTGACACAATATATTCTTCAGATCTGCTTTCACGTTAAGGTGTGTAGCTGATTAAACAACTTCACAACCTGTTACGTCCAGAAACTGTTACCACCATTATATAATGCTGATTTTATGTCTTAAGTAAATCCATTGTATAATGTTTTTTTTTGGCCCAAACTTCCAGAAGGAGGAAGAAGATAAGAGCTTTAATCTCCACTTGAGACACAATTTTATCATGTGTTACGAATCTAATGTCACTGCCTACACCTCGTAGTTGTTCTCGGCATCATTGCGTTTTCTCTGGTTGGCTGCTTAAAAGCAAACCGGCCTTGTGTAAAATTATTATATCCTGTAAGGCCAAGCCATCTTTATCGGCGGGGGCGCTCCAATAATTTAGGAGTGGAATATATTTGTATAGTTTAGGAATAACTTCGTAACGGCCTTTGAGTATATTGGGACGTCGTTGATAGCTTGAGAGAGAGGTATTCGAACACACACATTCTTGAGTTCCCGGGAAGTCGAATTTTCATTGGGTAGGAGGTTTGCTGATATTTAGTCTTTCTGGAAAAGGTGGGTCTTGCACCTCCTTCCTCCTTATTGGGTAGGAGGTTTGCTGATATTTAGTCTTTCTGGGTCTTGCACCTCCTTTTCAATCTAGTTCAAAGGAGGGGTTGTTCGGTTGAAGGATTTTCAAGTGGAGCTGCTTCCTCATAGTCTTCTATAGTTATGGTTTTCCCGGATCTTAAGTGTATATCTTGACATTCTATATAAGAGATAGAGTAAGTAGGGTAAAATGGAAATCCAACAGCATATGCTTGTTGTGCTAGTTTGTTATGGGGGTTAGGGATAGGTTGTGGAGGGGTTTAAGGTGGAGGAGTAGGTTGGTTAGGTTGTTGGAGGGCTATAGGTTGTTGTGGTAGTGAATATTGATATCTTAAAAGGTGGGTTTCTCCACTCCTATGTTCAAGGATTGTTTTGGGGTTGATAGAGTCATCCATTGTGAGTTGAGTTGGTAAGATTAGATGGGTACCATTATTGGGAAGGATATTGTATGGAGGGGTTAGTCTAGTAAGAATTGAAATATTGAGATCAGTCTAGAGACATACCTTGAGGTTCCGGATACCACGGTTGTTTTTGTGTGATGACACATAATTGATTGGCCAAAAGACTTGCTTCATGTTAGGCTTCTTTAAAATTAGGTAAGGAGCTAGTGGAGTGTTCTTCCTCGTAGATCCCACTTATTTCAATTTGATGAGTGGAAATTTCTTAAATGGATGCCCTTTTTTTTTTCATTTTCAGAAAAAAAAATGGCTAATTGAGATTCTCCCTCCTCTCATTTCTTTTTCAATTGTAGAGTATCTAAATCTGATCTTAAGTAACTAAGCATATCCCTTTTGAAATCCTCCAACATATTCCCAAACTCGGCTCAAGTGATTCCCCTCTGGATGTGGTATTAATCCTTGTCAATGTGTCCCTTCGCCCTTTTCCTTGCTATGAAGTCCCTCTAGAGTAACTTTGACACATCTCATAGATGACTTCATAAAACTACTAGTATATATCAACACCACCCATATCAACACCACCCATCAAATTCAACACCACCCATATATCAACACCACCCATCAAATTCAACATATCAATACAGTCGTCTATGAACCCTCTTATTAGCATGATTTGTTTAGTCTATGGGTCTAACTCGCTCTGCCTTGACTACTGTAAATTGCACTTGAATTGCTTCATGAAGTCTTCTATGATCTCATCCTCTTTCTGAGTCATTCTGAAAAGTTATTCTCATTGATCCTTATCCTTGAAGTACTCTTGGTATTTTTCGAGAAACACTTTTCTTATCTATTCCTATGTAGTGATGTGGTTCTGGCCGAGTCTCATGAACCATTGGAGGGAAACATTCTTAAGGGTGGATGGAAAGAGCTTTATCTTGTGAGCATTAGAAATTTAATCATAGTTTTTACAAAGGACGTCAAATTTGCACAAAAATGTGTCGTCGTCCATGGTAACCAAAACATCAAATTTTGGCAATGTCGAGTGTGAAATATTCTTCATTTGAGTCACCCCATTGGTATTTTTGATTGGAAAGTCGAAGGCGAGGACTTCTATCTTTAATTCTTGTTTTTTTTCTTCAACCATTTCTCTTATAAACAAAAGGAAATTGTCCTCTTGTTGCTCTCGGAACTCTATAGGACTGATTAGATGTTTTGGAACTTCGAAGTCGCTTGGTTGTTCATCCGTTGGATATTCCTTCGGAAATACTATTTCTTCCTATATTGAGATGCAACATGAGATAGATGTGTAGAGGGAGGTTCAAGATTTATTTTAGCTAGAGAACTAGTTGTTAGCATTAGATAAATGGCCTATTTGGATCCCTCTTCTTCAGTTTGTTTCCCTTCAATGTTAGTTTGTGGGGGTGTGAGGTTCCCAAAACTATTGAATTGACCATTTGGGTCGCTACTTTTCATGAGCTCTTGAAAAACATCCTATTTTAACTAAACCTAACACACATGCTAAAAATACACACCAACTTAAAAATTAGCTGAAAAGAAGACATTAAAGAAAATAACACATATACAAACAAATCCTCCTAGATAAATATGCTTCTAGAGACAAGAAAGACATAAGTTGTACTTTTTACATATCCCTTACAATTGTGAGAAAAATGACAAGATTTTTAATTATCTTTATAATTTATTAGAAAGACCATTCATTTAATTATCAATCTAGGATTTGTATGGAACTTGAGAACCTTCATACACTATATAAGCCACAGAAAACAATTCAAACATTGTTCTAGCTATGAAGTTGTAGCAAGAGTAAATGATCACATGGAGGTTTCAAGATATCTTTGGAAAAGTCATCAATTCTAAGAACAAAAAACATAAAAAAATATTTAACAATCTAAACTAACTTTTATGGAAGAACTTAGTGTTGTAACCCCCAACTGAGTAGAAAAATAAAAGAAGTAACATCAATCTAATCTAATTCAACCAGCCTGGAAGAACATGGTGTTATAACCTCGCATGAATGTAATTGAAATAACAACTAATGTAATTCAGCGGGCCTGGAAGCACATAGTGTTGTAACCCTGGTCTAAATGTAATTGAAATGGAAGGAATCTAATCTAACTGCAGAAAACACATTTAGCGGATTACTCATTCTAAATGGTGATTATGCAAAACAATACTTTTGTCCTTTAAATCCTTCAATTAATAATGAAATAGATCTACATATAGTTATCTTGATATTCTATTCAATGTTGGAATCACACAAGATTAAACCATGAGATGAAGTAGATAATAAAAGTCTAAAACATAGTATTTTTATTGTTACAACAAAATGTAAACAATAACCAAGAACATAAGCAATTTGGAAATCAATCACTACATAAATTAAATCTATGCTACAATGTAATAGTATAGTAATACCTCACTAAGGAAGGGAGGCTACCTACCTAGACGAGGCACTGGTTGATTCCTTCAATAAAGAACTGAACCTCATATACTCATTAAAACATAAGAAATGTAAAATAACAAATACAATGATTTTATTATCGAACAACATAGTTCAAGTTACAATGATAATTTCACCCCTTTACTCATATTGATCCTAGTTCTTATATAGTTCACAATACTCTTTTCTTAGCAAGAAAGTGTTGAGGACAACCATGAAGATATACAATCCTTGGGTTGTTCTTAGTTTTGTTTCAATAGTCCGACTAGGACAATTGAGGTGGTTATTCTCGTGAAGCAACATCCTCATCAAATGGAAATAATTTATTGAAGTGGTCAACTCAATTATATTGGATTTGAGGCCTCCATCTATACATATGTCATTTCCCCCAAACTTGTATGCCACCAACTGTATCAAAATGGAGGCCTAACTATTTTTCGTACTTTCCAAATGATGTACTTTCCATTTAAGATGTGTCTTCCACCTCATCAGAGCTATCAAAGTTGTTAGGACGAAGGTGTAAATGTGTTGAACTTGCATAGAATAGATCTAGCTAGAAAATACTACACACATTTGCAGAGAGAAATTGAGAAAGAAGAAGCAAGATAGAAAAAATGGAAGAATTCTCATTAACCGTATTCCACACTCAAAGAGTGAATAATTTACAATAGATATAGGATACATGAGTAATTAATGAGCCATAGTGGTGGTCTAGATTGATCTAGACACACACCAACAGTTACAAGAGTAAACTGCCACCTAGTCTAGTCTCTCAGGAAGTTACGTGAGTGAACTGCCACCTAGCTGAGTTAACTAGTCAACTAGTCTTCAGTTAACCGACTGAACAAAGAGTAGTGAGTTGGTGATGATCACAATGTTGAATGGTGACAAAACCAATGCAACATCTAAACTCAAATCAACTAGTCAAACTAAAGTGTCAACTGAAAGAGAATATTCTCGAGGTGGAATACTCTCCCCTAAAATATAGGAGACTGGATAATGACTAATTATGACTAATAAAAAATGAATAAAGTTAGGAAAAATAAATCCTAGGTGTGTGTGAAGTAACTCCAATACCCCCCTTGAACATCACTATGGTGAAAATAAAGAATGTGTCCTGGCTATGAGGCCATGTTAGGTACGGAAATACAAAAGATACACTGAACTAAACAAGGAAAGAGGGAAAGCCTCATGGAAACAAAACTCCCCCTCAAATTACAATGCATAAAATAAAAAATGATAAGGAACAAAAGGAAGTTTCTAAGAAACCATGTCCTTCACTCCAAGAAGACCTCACAACTGTGCAAGTTTGCACGCTCTTTGAAGATTTTGTTGAAGATGTAGATGTCTGCACGGATCTGATGAAGTATATGCATCATTGATATTTCCACACATATCCACTTTCTCTACTTGTAATGAAAAATATCCAAATAAATTTTGGATAAAACTTTGAAAACTGTGTGGTCGTTTCTGGAAAAACACTGAAATTTTGTTGATTTTGAAACAATCATAAATTCACTTTCCGGAATCTGTTTTGGATGATTTCTTTTGAAATTGGATATTTTCACGAGAGGAATTCAAATATCCAATTTGTTTCTGCAAATTTTTCTCAGAAAATATCAGAATGGCATCTGATGTGCATGGCTCCCTTTTTGACTCCTGAGATGCATGCATGGTGCATGCAAAAGTGTCTGCATGTGACTCCTAATATGCATGCCATATATCTTGCACATGAATTTCAGAAAAAAAATATGAAATGGAGTA
Organism: Picea sitchensis; assembly: GCA_010110895.2. Taxonomy (NCBI): domain Eukaryota; kingdom Viridiplantae; phylum Streptophyta; class Pinopsida; order Pinales; family Pinaceae; genus Picea; species Picea sitchensis. Next base: position 70,817 of record SNQJ01S0036784.1, read on the forward strand.
GACATCATCTTCAATTAATGGAATACAAATTTCTGCAAATAGTTTTGTAAAAGACTCTTCATAATAAGAGGCTTGATCTTCTGATGGCTTCTCTTCTAGCTCTATCTATTCGACCTCATGCATGAAATATTTACAGTATTATTTATTCCCAAATAGAACCTCCAATCTGGTCCATAATTCAATTGGAGTTGATCCTTGTGATTCTTCATATACTTGATGGAAAAGTTCAAGAGAAACATACATGCCGATACTTCCTATGGCCATATCGTGTCTATTGAGAAAGTCAGTTTTCTCATCGATAGAATAAGGATCTACTTCCATTGCCATGGTTATTTGGTATAAGCCTTTGCATTTTAGCAGAAGAAATTTTTTTGGCTTCCATTCCAAATAGTTGTGAGGCGTGAGAAATATTTTCGGCGAATAATCCATCTTTTTGTTGTCTTCAATCTTTTGTACCTGCAAAAAATGATTTGGTGTATCTTTTTCTTACCATTCCGTCGGATCTGATACCATGTAAATGTGTTGAACCTACACAAAATAGATCTAGCTAGAAAATACTACACACATTTGCAGAGAGAAATTGAGAAAGAAGAAGCAAGATAGAAAGAATGGAAGAATTCTCATTATCCGTATTCCACACTCAAAGAGTGAATAATTTACAATAGATATAGAATACACGAGTAACTAATGAGACACAGTGATGGTCTAGATTGATCTATACACACACCATCAGTTACAAGAGTAAACTTCCACCTAGTCTAGTCTCTTAGGTAGTTACAGGAGTGAACTGCCACCTAGCTGAGTTAACTAGTCAACTAGTCTTCAGTTAACTGACTGAACAAAGAGTAGTGAGTTGGTGATGATCTCAATGTTTCATGGTGACAAAACCAATGCAACATCTAAACTCAACTCAACTAGTCAAAATGAAGTGTCAACTGAAAGATAATATTCTCCAGGTGGAATATTCTCCACTAAAATATAGGAGACTAGATAATGACTAATGATGACTAATAAACAAGGAATAACCTTAGGAAAAATAAATCCTATGTTTATGTGAAGTAACTCCAACATAAGGTCGTAACTTCTCATGGAAATGAATTTCTAGCAGTGGTGGCAACAATTGTTGCAACAACGACAGTAATCGGTATTGCAACAATGACACTAACGAGTGTTGCAACAATTTTTTGACATGTGTTGCAACAATTGGTGTCGTAGAAACTAAAAATGTGTTGTCGCAACTATTGGCATGTTTTACAGGCAGTGTATTCTTGTCATTAATGGCAAGTGCAACAACAACAATGGCTTAAGTCCAGGAAGAATGTGGTGGGCACCAGAAGTATTTTGGGAAGATGCAGCAGAGCAATCTTGATAAGATCAGAAGAGATAGTGCAGAGTATGCATGTTTGACATTCATGGCAAAGATCACGACCGACAACGCAGGGATAATGGTAAGGAAATGGCCAGTTCAACAAGTGATCATTGGATCCCATTCAGAAGCGTAAACTCCAGGAGTTAAGGAAGTAACTCACGACATGAAATCACAAAATCTGAAACCACTCCGTTTCAGAGTTTCAAATATCGGGAGTTGGAGGAGTCAAGAGTCAAGACTCTTCATCACAGGAGTCCCAAAGTTGCGAAATGAGAAACACTGAAATCCCGAAACAGTCACATCAACAAAGACTCTAGTTTCAGATACTAGGAGTTGGAGGTGTATCAGAAGCTAAACTCTGTTTCGGATACCGGGAGTTGGAAGTGTCGAAACACTTCATCACAGAAATGTTGAAATGTCGCAATGCGAAACGCCAAAATACCAGACCGTTGATCTGACTCCATTTCGGAGTTCCGGATACCGGGAGTTGGAAGTGTCGAAACACTTCATCACAAAAATGCCGAAATGACACAATACAAAACGCCGAAATACCGAATAGTTGATCTGACTCCATTTCGGAGTTTCAGATACTGGGAGTTGGAGTGTCGAAACACTTCACCACAGGAATGTCGAAATGTCGAAATGATGAAATGCGAAAAACACCTTTTGGTGTAAGTTCCGTATACCGGGAGTTGGAGTGTTGAAACATTTCACCATAGGAATGCCAAAATGCTGAAATGTCGAAATGTGAAAAACACCTTTTGGTGTAAGTTCTAGATACCAGGAGTTGGAGTGTCGAAATACTTCACCACATGAATGCTGAAATGCCGAAATGCGAAAAACACCTTTTGGTGTAAGTTCTAGATACCAGGAGTTGGAGTGTCGAAACACTTCACCACATGAATGTTGAAATGCCGAAATGCGAAAAAACACCTTTTGGTATAGGTTGTGGTCACCATCAGTGGTCATGTGAGAGGGAGGAGCTAGCACCAAGTTAAGCTCCTTTTCATTGATTGTAACATGAAGAGTCAAGACTCTTCACCATAGGAATGTTGAAATGTCAACATGCCGAAATGTGAAATGCGTGTTCAGAATTGGCCCCTGGTCATAACCTATGGTCACATCGACGAAGGCTCAAGGAAGGAGATAGCACAAAGCTAATATCCATTTCATAGATCGTGACTTGGAGAGTCAAGATGCCTCACAACAGGAATTATCAAAATGCGATTCACGAAAACGCCTTCTGAATAGGTGTGTGGTCATTGCCTGAGGCCACGTGTGAAAGGAAAGGTGAAAGGTGCCAAATGCATAAGGATCAAGAGGTTCACAATGTAATTGCCAGAAACCACTGATTGTTTCTGCACAAAAAAATCAAAGAGGCCTCAGTGTGATTGCCAGAGGAGATGAAGAGTCTCAAGGCATCTGCCAGTGGAATGAAGACTGTTAATAGAGGCAATTGACAGATGGAAGAGCGTTGAATCCTATAACTGCAATAGAGAGGATGAGCTCGACTATGATAGAGAAGACGAAGAGTCTCGACTGCTAGACAGGCTAAGGAATCTCAGCATAACACCCAGTGATGATGAACGCATGGGTATAATGGCCATAAAAGCTTAGGAATTACCATGATGATCAGGAAGAGGACTCAACATGAGGAGAACATAAAGAACAAAGAGAGTGGGTTGATGCTCGAGGGAGTGAAGTGGTGGCAATGCGGAGTGGCAGTGAATATCTCAATGTGGAGAACAATGGTGTGGGGTAGAGCATGCAGAAGTATTGCACATATAGAATGCACAAGGTGAACAGAGACTATAAGAATGCAAAACAAAGAGGAGATGGGTGTTGTTGTTGAGAATGATTCAGGTGTGTAGAAGGAGGTAGTGTGCAGCAACTGAAATACATAGAAGAGGAATGGTGTATTGAATGGACATGGCGCACAGAGCATAAAAGGAAGATGACTCGAAAGTGCAAGGCAGGTGTGTAGGAAGACAGTGAGGCAAATACAGCAGGGAAGTGTAGCAGAACAATGATGAGACTGGTAAGCCATTGATGAACATTATATCATTGTAATAAGTTTCAGTATCAAAGATTCATATTCCAGGGTGGTACGGAGGTGCTAGGGAGGATTGTTGTCCTCAGAGGTTCAAGTGGGTGCTTGAACACAGGGAGTTGTAGCTTCCATCTGGTTGTAGCCAGAGAAACCAGAGTGGCAGGGTGATGCAAGGGAGAACTATTGTTCTTTGTTTTACAGGTTGGTGCCTGCGTGACTGGAAGTTGGTGATTCCATCCATTTGGTGCTGGAACACTTAGGGAGTTGTTTCTTCATTCTAGTGGGTGCTAGAGAAACCAGGGAGTTGGTGCTGCCTTCTAGTGGGTGCTAGAGAAACAGAGGGAGTTGGTGCTTCGTTCTAGTTGGTGCTAGAGAAAACAGAGAGTTGGTGCTCTCAACAAGTTGCATCTTGCAAAACACAGGTTGTAGCCTCACAATGAGTTGGAACTCATATGTATGATAATGTACAGAATGTAAACATTACTTATCATACCAAGAAGAAGAGGTTTTTACCCTTTATGGGTTTCCTCAGGAAATATCTGTCTCTGTACATTTCATATGTGTGACTGATGTCGAATGTTCTATTGCTTACCTCCCTGCATTATTGTGATTTTCATTAAGTGCTTTGCAAAGAGTTCAAAATAAGCATAATTGTTTAAGCACGGTAACAATTGATTCATCCCCCCCCTCTCAATTGTCCAACAATTGGTATCAGAGTCGGCCCCTTTTATGTAAGGGTAGATCCTAGATATTAAACATTTCAAGCCATGAAGGAAATTCAACCAATAAGGCCCCTCTGTTCAATGGAACAAACTTTTCCTTATGGAAAGTTAGAATGAGAACCTACATAATGACTTTAGGTGCAGATGTCTGGGATGTGGTAGATACTGGTTATGTAAAGCCAATTGTACTAGCTAATAAGGATGACAAGCTAGAATGTATATTCAATGCTAAGGCTATGAATGCTATATTGAGTGGGCTTGCATAAGCAAAATTCGTAAAAGTTATGCACCTAGGAACTACCAAAGAAATGTGGGACAAACTCATTAGTAGTTATGAAGGTAATGATAAGGTAAAGGACGCCAGGCTTCAAACCTACAAAGTATAGTTTGAAAAGATGAAGATGAAAGAAGATGAAATTGTTGGAAAATACTTTCTGAGAGTTGAAGAACTGGTAAACGCAATGAAAGCACTTGGTGAAAAAATTGAGAAACCTTCTTTAGTTCATAAAATTTTGAGATCTCTACCAGAGAGGTTCAACCTGAAGGTCTCTGCTATAGAAGAACTTAATGATCTAAAAACCTTGCAGTTTGAGAAACTTCTAGGAACATTGACTGCATATGAAATGAGAATAGTTAAAGATAAACCCACCTCCAGAGAAGCATCATTTAAGGAAGATAAGAATGAGGTTTCTGAGCCTGATGAAATTGAAGAAAAATTTGTGAAGAGACTGAAGAAGGGATCAGTCAAATACAAAGCTAAATTGCCTTTCAAATGTTTCAACTGTGGTAAGATAGGTCATTTTGAAAATAAATGTCCTCACAAAATAAAGGATCAGACATGTGATGATGAGGAGAAGCAGAAACACATAAATTTCTTTAAAGAGAATAATTTTAAGAAGAAAATTCTTTGTGTAAACAATGATGATGATCCTTCAAATGATGAAGACAATGACTCCTCTAATGAATATAAACTAAATGATTTTATTCTTATGGCTATGGGAGATTTTGATGATGAACACACATGAGGTGAAATGGACGATGAAGAAGCTATGGTGGATATGTAAGGTGAATTAATCAATGCTTTGGAAGAAATTGACAGACTCAGAATTAAGAACAAAAAACAAAAACAATTCCTGATACAGTTCGAGAAAGATAGTAAACAACCTGATGAAGACTTTGCCCTACTAAAAGTGGAATTAGAAGAGGCAAAGAAAATCAAATACATTCTGAAACAACAGTTATCAGAAAAGAAGGTAAGATGTGAAGCTCTAGAAAAAGAAGTAGTGAAAACTAGGAAAGAGTTGGAGAAGTTTCAACCCTTGTATCATCAGAATCTGTCAAGTATCAAAGCATCAGAAGAATTGACCACCATTATGAATTAGCAAAGAAACCCAAAGCTGAAAATAGGTCTAGATTATGAAGAGGGATCAAGTAGTGATCAAGTAGGCAACAAAGAACCCATCAAGTTTGTCAAATCTACCATCTATGACAACAAAAAACCTGCAAAAACAAAAGAAGATAATCATCTACCCAGGAGGAGTAATGAAAGGGGTACCTGAACTGAAACTATGGATCAGAGAAATAATGTACTCTTTGTTCAAGGAAATCATCAACATAGAAGAAATTGACCTTCTCAATGAAGACAACCATTTTCCAGGTACCAACATTTTTTCTATGGATATTGTTTCTTTTGTTCTAACTTTGGTCATAAAGCTGTAAACTATTCTTTAAAATTAAATTATGAGCAATCAAGACATTCAAGGTATAGATATCTACCACAACAAAGAATGAGACAGCCAAGTAACAAACCACCACAAACTACAAATCACTTGATGGATGGGAAAAGGACACATGTTAAGAATAACAATTGTTATGATCCTTTATTCGACGAACCAGAATGTTATATCTATCATAACTATGGACATAAATCTGTTGACTGTCGCTTAAGGAACTATGAACTAGATTTGAATTCCCCTACTGAAAATGTCAAGGTTTGGAAGAAGAAAGAAAGTGACAAGT
>SNQJ01S0036784.1:78737-133133 GCA_010110895.2 Picea sitchensis
TGTTGAAAAGGTTTCAAATGGAAGATTCTAAACCTGTGGGCACACCTATGGTTACTGGATGCAAATTAAGCAAGGATGATGACTCACCTGATGTTGATCAAAGTTTATATAGGGCAATGATAGGCAGCTTGTTGTACATCACAACATCTCGCCCAGACATAATGCATGCTATTGGAATGGTAGGGAGATATCAGTCTGCACCTAAACAGAGTCATTTGCTAGTTGTCAAAAGGATATTCAGATATTTGAAAGAAACAATGAACTATGGCTTATGGTATCCTAAGAATCAGAATTTTCAATTATCAGTCTACTCAGATGCTGATTGGGATAACTGCATGGATGAAAGGAAAAGAACGAGTGAAGGTGCATTCTTCTTAGGAGATTCTCTAGTAGCATGGTTGATTAAAAAGCAAGGTTCCATTTCTTTATCATATACAGAGGTAGAGTACATTGCTGCTGCTACCTGTTGCACTCAGGTATTATGGACGATTCAGACACTTGCAGACTTGGAGGTAAAATACGCTACACCGATCCCAATTCATTGTGATAACACTAGTGCCATCAGTGTGTCCAAGAATCCTGTATTCCACTCCAAGACCAAGCATATTCCCATAAAATACCATTTTCTGAGAGAGTTGGTCACCAATCAGATTGTTCAGGTACATTACATTCCAACCACATAACAAATTGTAGACATCTTTACTAAACCCCTTGCCAAGACACCATTTGAATATCTCCGACAAAAGTTGGGTGTCATTCTGTCTAACACCTAAGAGAGTGCATCCTGTTAGGGGGAGTTTGTATTGATTGAATATCTGATACCTCCAAAAAATAATGCAACAACTGAGAGGGAGTGTGTTTTCTTTGGCATTGATGTCAAAGGGGGAGAAAAGAGTCTGGGTGCCTTTGTTTCCATCAATTCCAAAGGGGGAGATTGTTGGCATGCTTTGCAGGCAGCATATTCTTGTCATTGATGGAAAGTACAACAACGATGATGGCTTAAGAATAAGAAGAATGTGCCAGGCGGGCACCGGAAGTATTTTGGGAAGACACAACAGAGAAATCTCCATAAGATCAAAAGAGATAGTGCAGAGTATGCATGTTTGTCATTGATGGAAAACATCACGACCAATAGCGTAGGGATAATGGCATGACAATGGAAAGTTCAACAAGTGATCGTTGGATCCCATTCTGAAGCGTAAACTCCAGGAGTCAAGGAAGCAACTCACAGCATGAAATCACAAAATGAAAAACCACTCCATTTCAGAGTTTCAGATACCGAGAGTTGGAGGAGTCAAGAGTCAAGACTCTTCATCACAAGAGTCCCGAAGTTGTAAAATGTGAAACACTGAAATCCCAAAATAGGCACATCAACAAAGACTCCAGTTTCATATACCAGGAGTTGGAGGTGTATCAGAAGCTAAACTTTGTTTCAGATGCCGGGAGTTGGAAGTGTCAAAACACTTCATCACAGAAATGTCGCAATGTGAAACATCGAAATACCAGACCATTGATTTGACTCCATTTCGGAGTTCCGTATACCAGGAGTTGGAAGTGTCGAAACACTTCATCACAGAAATGCTGAAATGCCACAATACGAAACGTTGAAATACTGGATAGTTAATCTGACTCCATTTTGGAGTTCCAGATACTGGGAGTTGGAGTGTCGAAACACTTCACCACATGAATGATGAAATGCTGAAATGCGAAAAACACCTTTTGGTGTAAGTTCTTGATACCGGTAGTTGGAGTGTCGAAACACTTCACCACATGAATGTTGAAATGTCGAAATGTCGAAATGTGAAAAACACCTTTTGGTGTAAGTTCCAAATACTGGGAGTTAGAGTGTCGAAACACTTCACCACAAGAATGTCGAAATGACGAAATGCGAAAAAAACCTTTTGGTGTAGGCTGTGGTCACCGTCAGTGGTCATGTGAGAGGGAGGACCTAGCACCAAGCTAAGCTCCTTTTCGGTGATCGTAACATGAAGAGTCGAGACTCTTCACCACAGGAATGTCGAAATGCCGACATGCCAAAATGTGAAATGCGTGTTTGGAATTGGCCCCTGGTCATAACCTATGGTCACATTGATGAAGGCTCAAGGGAGAAGCTAGCATGAAGCTAATCTCCATTTCAGAGATCGTGACTTGGAGAGTCGAGATGACTCATAACAGGAATTGTCAAAATATGAATCGTGAAAGCGCCTTTTGAATAGGCATGTGGTCATCGCCTGAGGCCACATGTGAAAGGAAAGGTGAAAGGTTCCAAAGGCATAATGCTCAAGAGGTTCATAGTGTAACTTCCAGAAACCACTGATTCTTTCTGCACAGAAAAATCAAAGAGGCCTCAGTGTGATTGCTAGAGGAACTGAAGAGTCTCAAGGCATCTGCCAGTGGAATGAAGACTGTTAATAGAGGTTATTGACAGATGGAAGAATGTTGAAGCCTGTAACTACAACAGAGAGGATGAGATCAACTATGATAGAGAATACGAAGAGTCTCGACTGCTAGACAGGCTAAGGAATCTCACCATAACTCCCAGTGATGATGAACGCATACGTATAACCGCCATAAAAGTTGAGGAATTTCCATGTTGATCAAGAAGAGGACTCAACATGAGGAGAACATGAAAAACAAAGAGAGTGGGTTGATGCTCGAGGGAGTGAAGCAGTGGCAATGTGGAGTGGCAGTGAATATCCCAATGTGGAGAACAATGGCATGGGGTAGAGCATGCAGAAGTATTGCACATATAGCATGCACAAGGTGCACATAGACTATAAGAATGCAGAAAAAAGAAGAGATGGGTGTTGTTGTTGAGAGTGATTCAGGCATGTAGAAGGAGGCAGTGTGCAGCAGTTGATATACACAGAAGAGGAATGGTGCATTGAATGGACATGGCACACAGAGCATAAAAGGTAGAAGAATAGAAAGTGCAAGGAAGGTGTGTAGGAAGACAGTGAGGCAGACATAGTAGGGCAGTGTAGCAGAACAATGATGAGACTGGTAAGCCATTGATGAACATTATATCAATGTAATAAGTTTCAGTAGCAAAGATTCATATTCCAGGGTGGTAGGGAGGTGCTAGGGAGGACTGTTGTCCTCAGAGGTTCAAGTGGGTGCCTGAACACAGGGAGTTGTAGCTTCCATCTGGTTGTAGCCAGAGAAACCAAAGTGGCAGGGTGATGCAAGGGAGAACTATTTTTCTTTATTTTAGAGGTTGGTGCCTGTGTGACTGGAAGTTGGTGCTTCCATCTAGTTGGTGCTAGAACACTTAGGGAGTTGTTTCTTCCTCCTAGTGGGTGCTAGAGAAACCAAAGAGTTGGTGCTTCCTTCTAGTGGGTGCTAGAGAAACATAGGGAGTTGGTGCTAGAGAAAACAGAGAGTTGATGCTCTCAGCAAGTTGCAGCTTGCAAAACAGAGGTTGTAGCCTCACAATGAGTTGGAGCTCATATGTATGATAATGTATAGAATGTAAAGATTACTTATCATACCAAGAAGAAGAGTTTTTTACTCTTTATGGGTTTCCTCAGGAAATATCTGTCTCTGTATATTTCATATGTGTGACTGATGTCGAATGTTCTATTGCTTACCTCCCTGGATTATTGTGATTGTCATTAAGTGCTCTGCAAAGAGTTTAAAATAAGCATAATTGTTTAAGCACAATAACAACTGATTCACCCCCCCTCTCAGTTGTCCAACAACAACTATAATCCATATTGTAGCAACTGGAATCCATATTGCAGCAACTAAAAAATGTGTTTCAACAACTGGAAAATATGTTGCAGCAACACGAAACCATGTTGCAACAATAGCACAATAAAATTGATGGTGTCACAAAAACAACCAGAGGGGTGTTGCAACAACGTTCTAGTATTTCAACAACCCTTTTGCAGTAATTATGACATTTTTCCTAGAACAATGTATTAGCACTCTTTCATTAGTGAGCATAAAATGTCAACTTTCCCTTAATTACACTAGAAAAAAACACTTGAAATGACATAAGTTTTGAGGAAACGTACCTAAGGAAAAATATGTCATTATACTCAAAATCAGGCTAGAAGGATGGAAAAACATGGCATAAAATGGTAAGGTAAAGGTATCAAAAGTATCTTGTTTCAAATGCTGTCAATCTCTCCCACAAAAATTCGAGCGTTTATCACTCTTCTTACTTTCTTGTTTTGGTCCTTTGTCACCATCGGGAGTAGAAGATAGATGAGGGGGTTTGGAAACCTTGTTTTCCTTGTTGTTGTGAGGAATTTTCCTCTTTGGATGCTTGGATTTATCTTTCTATTGGGCCACTAAGGATTTTTTAAATGTACCTATAATGATGATTAGTCCAAGATGGAAGATATTATATTTCTCTCTAATCAAAGGATCATAAAAGGACTAAAGAAAGGGTTTTTTGTATGAATCCCCTAGAGATTATCTATTGGACTAAAAGGTATATACAAAAACAAAATATGCACTACCAAGCTTAGTAAAAATAACATATATATGTCATTCATCCTTCATATCTATTTTACAATCTTGAAGTAAAATTGTAGTTGTTTGAACTTAGATAAATAATATTCAATGCAATGGAAATAATTAGGGATTAAAGTCATTATTTAATTTTCAACTTGTTGGGATTGAATGACATTGTGTTTACAAAATACATTTTCCATATTATTCCAAGCCCCATCCGGGTCATCAAATCCTTGAAGATGAAGCCATAAATCATGAGAGATGGAAATTTCAATTAATCCACATGATTCATCATTCTTAATATCCCATTTGTATTGTTTTAAACATCAATGGGGACTATTTATTTTCCCAAGGTAAATTCAAGACATTCATTTACTTCATAGTACATCCTTGTAATATCCTCAAATTTTAGAAAATTAAATTCTATGTTGAATTTTGAAAGAAATTTTCATTTTTGGAAAATTCGGATTTGTAAATTATTTTCCATTTATGGCAAACACGAATTTGGAATTTTGGATTATGTAATTAATTATTTGATGATTGTTGGGAAAATATTTTATTTTTCCAACTTGCCTCTTTTATTGGACACGTGTATGAGACAAAATTTTAATAAATTTAATGCTGCAAGACAAATGGAATAGCGAGGTTAAAAATAGTTGACCATGACTCCATGAGTGGGGAACATGTTTGAGTTACCTCGGGGATTATTTTCACAAGTGGAAGAAATTGAATTTGACCACTAGTAGCCCCTAAAAATAAGGGATTCGTAAAGCTGCAAATTTCCCCAAGGAGGGAAAGGAATGAAAGACCTGGGAACAAGAATATATACAACATATGTAGGAGGCAAGATGTTGCTTAGTATGTTGGAGGACTGAGAATTGGTTGTTTTTATGAGCAGTTAGAGTGTTAGGAAAGGAATATTATTATATGTTGTTGGTGACTATAGATGAGGAGGATAATTCAGTTTCTCCCTTATGGACTCATGGTCAGGCTAGGGGGTGATTGGGACAAGTGATTGTGGTTGTTATGTTCTACGGTTGGGTGGAATGTGGTTGTTCCTTTTGTTATCTAGCATCAATTTATTCAGATATGTATCTTAGTCATGAATTTCATTATTGATGTTATATCTATGGTTTTTATCTATTAGGAATATGTTTGGACTTATATACACATAATTGAAATCTGTTTAAAGAGACTGTATAGCCATGATGGCTTGCTACAATATAATTTAAAGAGACTGTATAGCCATGTTATATTATGGCTTGCTATAGTATAATGATATTGGTAATAATGTCTCTAAAATATGATTGTTGCATATATATATATATATATATATATATATATATATATGAATTCATATATAAATAAATAACAAGCTATATTTATAAAGATCTGTATTTTGATTATTGTTTGAATAGGTACATAATCAATTATTGCAGAAAAATAAATAAAATTAGATTGTACTAGTATTGCATTGCTATCATGCTGAGAATGGGTGGAATGAATAAAATTCCACATACATTCATTATTTACATATATTATCCTAGAAAGATATATGATACAATATACCTCATATTGTCTTGCAAAAGTAACTACTACAGCGAATAGGTCATTATCCAAACATTATAGTTGCGGTACCATAAGACCCAAACTTTTCACAACCATTTGTGTTTTTAAGACAAAACTCCCTATCTAACTGAAACCGAAATATAAATGGACTACATAAAATTGTCTGCGGATTTTCGCAACGACTGGTGGAACAATATGGAACCCGAATACCTTTTGTGGACAGGATGAGTGCCTCCCAAACCTGTAATAGCAAATAAAATGTTTTAGTAGATTATTGTTGTACGAAATTACTGAATATGCAACAAAGTAAAGAATTAAATTACTTAACTCGGGTTTCGATGTTGAAAGGAGGATCCTCACCAAATTTCAAAGCCACCAATCCAAGACAGAGAAGGGAAGTGGGTGTGTTGTTCACCTGATGGGTTCCCTCGCAAGAAAAATAGGGACCCATCATTAGTGCATATACTGGTGAAATAATTAACAATTTTGCAACTTAAAAAACATAAACAATTATATCCTACATATTACATTTAGACAAAGTAAAGAGTCGACAAAGAAATAGAGTTACCACAAAAGACATTAAGTGAGATTATAATAACCAACAATCATTACTTGGGAAGGAGTAATTTTAACTATTGATAAAATCCTGAAGCTACTGTGGAAGCTTTAATCACAGTTACGTTATACACAGGGATAATTTCTAAACAAAGATACCTTATACACAGACACAATTAATATTGATATTTTGGATAGTCATACAACTATGCAATTAAAGAAACATTGAATCAAAAATTACCACAGTGATGCGAGGAGGCATTCTGAGTATAGAAGGATTGATTAATCTTTATTAAAATAAACACCAAACTAAATCTAGGTTTTAAATAATAAAAAGTATCATGTAGGGTTTGAACAAAGTGATGAAGGTGCTTAGGATATTCAAGAATTGTGTATGGTGTGTACCCAAATCCATCAAGTTATTATTCCAGACTGCAATCGTGATGGAGTTATGGCACGATACTCCTCGGCGAGGATTATTTTTTTTAAGAATAGTCAAACCTTGTGTAAGGAGGCTTGGTATACCTATTCAAACAATTAAGGGTTTCCTCTAAAATCACAGTGTGCAGAGCAAATGAGTAACTGGTAACAAAACTCAAGTATGCAAAGATTTAAATAAAACATGACTAGATCTAAGGGTATAAGAAAATGTTACCTGCCTACGACTCGACTTCCGTCACACGATAAAAGGATTTAACATTTTCGATTAAAATCCCTCTTACACAGAATGAAATGCCATAAAATAGATGGCATATAAAGAAGAATAGTTAACACACAACTTTCCACAGAGAAGAGTAATATACAAACAATGATAAAATGAACATGCACTCGACATAGAGAGAGGGATATTTCTTAAGAAATACATTGCATAAACAGAGAAACAAAACATGTGCATGCTACATAGATAGAGAAATTGTTATATTTCTACCATAGATTTGAACCAGTACCAACGCAGAAATGCTACTTATTACCACAGAGTCGAACCAGTTAACAACACAACATTGTCACCTTGCTACTACAGAGCAAGAGCCAAGTAAGGTTACGCTCACAACACCATCACCTTAATACTACAGAGCAAGGGTCAATTAATATTACCCTCGCAACACCATCACCTTGCTACTATAGAGAAAGAGAAAAATAAGGTTACCCTCGCGACATCGTTACCCTATTACTATAGAGCCAGGAAAATCACATCGGTAAAATGCATAGAGTGACAAAACTATGTGGAATGACCGTGAAGGAAAGGGAACTTCGTCCCTCACATTTTCGGGAAGGTCAAATAGCACGCTACCATGTGAAGTCAGCTTAAGTGGCGAGCCAGGTGTGGGGTTTTCCCTACAATGTCAGACCAAAAGGATTAATAGTGGCCTAACACCATTAATGGAAATTGAAAGTCTAATAAACTAAGTCTAGGTTCAGACCATCCTACAACCACCAGCTTAAATTATCCTTGACTTCCATAAAGGTTGAGCCTTAACTGTAATGTGAACCAGTGGGGACACGTTAGGGATATAATTGTATAGTTATGTGGATCGTAAGCCCTTTTATCAGATTAAGTTGCCATGGGTCAATTTTCCCCTTAAGTTTAATTTTTTATCCTTTAGTATTTTTAGATTTGTTTTTTCATTATCTACTTATGGATTTCTTAGATTAGCTCAAATAAATTAAAGGATGGAGCTTGGCTCACATTTTTGACCCACATTTATGGTTTGTACCTTTGGTTAATTTCCTATCGTTTATACCCTTGACTCATAACATGATTTGATATCTATCACTACCATCCCCATGACACCACAAGCATGACAGGTCACTACCTCCATTCATACGCTTGAACCTCTCCATGATGTCCCTTTACCCATTAGGGATTCAAATCAAATCTTTTAAAGTACGCTACCAACTCACTAGTTGTTTTTGTAGAGCATATTTTGTACACTCTCCCTCTTTACCATCATTTGCAATTATGAAGCTCATGTCATGCCCTTTCATTGTTTTCAACATCCTTGTTTTCAAAAGGAATAATAATGATTTAGTCATTAAAGAATTATAATTGTTTACCAAAGCTTGAAATCCTGCTCCTAGCTCGACGCTACAGAAACTCCTAGTCCAGAAAACATTGTGGATTATGCTACAGACTGGCTGAACAAGGTGAATTGAAGACTGATATGGTTGTGAGAAACTCCATTCTTTTTTAAGATCATCAATAATCAAACTACGGTGTACAAGTACTTTTTGAACCATCTGAACTCTCTTGAAGATCATATAAGATTCTCTTTAAACTTTTCGTAGCACCTAGTGCTGCAAACTGTGGTTTCTTCCACCTACCAACCCCTTTACCTCTATTGTCATAGATTCCTTTTCCATCTGCATATAGTCATCCTCCTCCACTGAAATTGAATCATTTTTCTACAAGAGCTATTGTGCCTATTTATCTGTTGGCTCTTTTTGTTTATGTTACACTACAAAATTGTGCTACAAATCCTCTATTCCAGTGCTGCAAATTGTGTCAACCCAGTGTCATCATCCCTTCCTTCCTTTTAAGAATTATATTTTTCCCTTCATGGTGTCATTCTATATTTTCATCTCAAATTTTGTTTGCAGTGAAGATTTTATGAGCCTTTTCCTTTAGAATGATGATCACCCTGTATGGTGACTTTATGTTAGCCTAAAACTTGACAGTGCAGCCTCCTTGCATATAATTTATCTGAAGATATTTTCCTCCTTTTCTAAGCCATCAAACCGTTCTCTTATTAGTTCATAAGTCAATTGGAGGAAATCCCTAAAATCCCAAATAAGGACCACCTTTCAAAAAACTTAAAGAATTGTATCCTTGTTTGGTTTCCTATACCTCTCATAACCTTGCCATGTTTGGTCTCCTTCTTCTATCAATGGATACACCCCAACAAAAGAGATATCACAAAGGTGGGATTCTATTCAAGACTGAGCCTTCTAATATGAACTTGTTTGATGAAAAACCTCTTATCAGTGAGGTCTTCCAAAGGGTTGGTTTCCTAACTTTCCATCAGAATATGCAGAGGGGACACATGGAGATAGCTAGGGAATTTTCTTTAAACTTTGATCACACTAAGACCAAGGTAGGAACCCTTGAGCTGGAAGTATCCGCGGCCACCATTGTAGCAGATACTGAGATACCCAACACTGGTGAATGGTGGTTCAAATCTATGACTCTCAATGCATCCTTTTCTAAATATTTCCTCAAGCCAGAACATCAGAAATATAATTTTTCTAACGGAGCGCCTAGGAGCCACTTGGTTGAGGGTTTTGAAAAACTGTTGTAAGTAATCAAGAGGTATTGTACATGTGAGGGAAGATTCAACATGATGTACCAATATCACATTAGGATTTTTCTACACTTCACAGACAAGGATTTGATGAACATCCATTTCTATCTATTTAGGAGTATGGGAAAAATGGTTGATAGGGTCCAAGACAAGTCCAAGGCTATGGACACCAGTGTTTTCCACTTAGGTTGATCAATATGATTGTAATGGAATAATTGAAGAAAATAAATCTCACTTGGGAGAAATTCATTGTCTCTGCTAATCTGCAGCTAGATGTATTCCCTACCCCTCAATCCAGGGTGAAAATCCCTTTGTCTAGTAGTGTTTCCCAAGCAGAAACAAGAAAAAAGAGAAAGGGAAAACACATTTCCCAAGAAAAATAATTTCCTAAGGAAGATGAAGAAGAAGAAAGAGAATCCCATCACTTATGTAGGAGCATCTCTCCAAGCCATCTACGTGACAACTAGCCAGTACATCAAGCATGCATTTAATGGAAGGAGAGAGGCACATCCCTCTCATTTTTTAAAATTTGAAAAATGCATTAAATGTTTGTAAGGCCGGTAGAGCCGAAGCCATGCCTTCGCACATGCTGTAGTTGGTGTCACCTTAATGGCTGATAGGTTTATGGGGATCTAGATCCAATTCATATTAGATGGCCCATTCAATGTAATTGAATGTAAATTAATGAGGGTTGGTGAGATGGAGGGAAGAGCTCGAGGAGCCCCTCTTTGTAAAAATATCTTCTTTGTATCTAGATTTAGTTCAGGGAGAGAAGAACAGAGAATAGGTTAGAGAGGAGAGGAAGTCGTGACTTTGTTACAGTCCAAGCTCACATTGTAAAGAGGCATTTCATATTAATACAATCATAGAAGTTTTTCCTGCATGTTGTTGTTCATGTGTTTGTGAGTTCATGAATGAATGTCCCTATGTTTTGATGATATGTTGTGGATGTATGTGTTGTTTACATTTGCAGGTTACAGACAGGAGTCATTGTCTAGTGAGTTCTTTGATTTAAGGTTTGGGTTCTTTGTGGCTTCATGCAAGAGTGCATGACAAAGTACTGCAGTCTCTGTAAGCCAGTGCAAGGGGTGCACTTTTGAATTATGCAGAATTTCACGCAAAGATCTGCCAAGAGGGCACACCAGAGGAAGTCATTAACTCAAGGAGGAAGCCTCAAGGTTGTTGAACACCTTGAAGGAGAAACTATGCAAATGGAGGCACAGAGAAGAAATAGAATGATTGAAGGTTCTTTAGAGCTCTTCCAAGAGGGCATCGAACGAGTGCAAGGAGTGCATAGGAGGAACTTTGTTTCGAGTTCAAGGAAGACAGAACATCTGAAGTTATGTGAATCTCTACTAAGAGGGCATTGACCAGTTGCATAGAGTGCCCAGAAGGACTCTTTTCAAGTTCTGTTGGGAAGAGAAGTGTCAAGGAGAGACACTCACAGAGTTACTGAATACTCTATTAATCTCATCAAGGAGGGCTTGAGCAAAAGGTCATCAGGAGGACACCCGATTTCCCTTTTAGGACACAGAAGGGTGAGTCCACTAGAGGCTCAGGTAAATAAAGCTCAGGATAGATAGTACAGTTGTGTGCAGGGACCCTACAAGGAGTGCGGAGGTCATGAAACCTTTTTAGGTTTCAGAGTGAACAAAGCTCAGGAGGGATAGTGTTCCTAGAACACAGGCAATATCCAAAGGAATTGAGCTCGTAGAGGAAGCAAAGGTTGAGGCCTTTGAAAATTCAGAAAATATTCCAAGGGAAAGGAAGAAGGTCATGCTCAAGGTAGGGCACAGCTGTCGTTAGATCAGCTGGAGAGGTGAGATCTGGACTGTTGAGTTTCACATCTAGACAAAAGGAGGAGAGAGCACAAGGAAGGGAAATAGATCTAGGCTGTCAAATCTAGTGCAAAGGACCGATAGTCGTCGGATCCAGAGGAAGGCGCATAGAGTTTAACCTCTAGAAGGTTGTGCAGGAGAAGAGTTGAAATGGATGGCAGGAACACTTCGTGGAGAAGTGCCAAAAATCTCGTGGGTTGTCGGATCTCACAGATCTGTGAGGAGGTTAAGGATGAGTGCCTTTTATAAGCATTTTGGCATTTCAGTATTTCGGGGTTTGGCAGTTCGGCAATCCCAATGACAAGGAGTTGGGGCACGTTGCATTGAAAACCCCAAAGTTGTGAAACGCGACATGTTCTTGGACCAGGGTGTGGTCATGGAGGAAGAAGTCACATGGACTAAGGTTTGGTCAGGGGTTAACCTCGTTGAGCCCATTTCGACATTTCGGCATTTCCGAGTTCCGGGTTTGGAGTGGCAAGTGATTTTGGAATCACTACATTGTGAACTCCCAGTTCATGGAACTCCAAAGTATCTAGACCATTTGATTCAACTCATCGAGAGCCATTGGATCTCGTGTGTGAATTCACATATCAGAATTCAAGGATTGGAGTGACGAGTGATTTTTGAGTCACTGCATCTTGAAATCCCGGTTCACGAAATCCCGAAAAAGATTTGAGCCATTTCGGGGTTTCAGGGATTCGGACACCGGGGATTTGATATTGAAATTAGTGAAGGATTCAAATCCCATTAAACCCTTTTCGACATTCTGGGACCTGGGTGTTTGAGAGGCTAGGAGTCGGGAGACGTGGAGTCCTAACTCGTGATATCGAAAAATCCCAAAAGCATTCGGAGGAATAGCACCCCTTTTCGGCATTTCGGCACTTCGAGGTTCCAAAAGTGGAGGAGGCTGTGGTTCGGGTCGCTGCATTTCAAACTCCCAGTTACCGAAATTTTGATACATCCAGGACCATTGGGTCGAGGGAGAACTCTATTTTAGCTTCGGTGAGAAGGAGGTGAAGATTCATGCCTAGTGCACATTGTGCAGGTGGGGTTTTCATGGAAGGACCTATGGATCGAATTTGTGGGGTTCTAGTGAGAGCCCGAAAGAACTATTTCAGTTTTGCGGATTCGAAGAAGAACGATCCTGTGGGGATCTCGACCCGAGGGTCGAGGATCTGCGTCAAGTGGTATCAGAGCTTGATTTTGTCTGTATATTGCAGGCAGAGGGAGCTAGAGGAAAAGGAAGACAGAGTGTTGAAACTCTGTGATGATTGTTGCAAGGTGCACAACAGTCAATAGACAGTTAGGAGGACTGTAGGAAAGGCTAGAAGCACTCACGGTTGTAGAGTGACTGTAATGTTACCAAGGACGAGCCCAGTTGTAAATCATGTTTACGAAATGAGTTGTAAAAATGTTTTATAGGCTGGTGAGCCAAGTTTATATAAGTTGGTGGGCTTATTTGACTGTTAGGACAGAGACCCTAAGGGTTGAAGGCCAAGAGCCTAATTTTGTACATGCATCAATGAAGAACATTAATAAAATATAAATACCACCGCGTGCAGACTGACCACGATGAATGAGTGATGGGGGACTAAGCTTCCACAGAGTGGGCAAGAGATTAGGGGCTGGAAGGTGGGAAGAGGGGCTAAGTGTTGAGCCTAGGGGCTTAAGTCTTTAGGAATAATATTTTAATATTATTACAAAAAGACCATGTGAATTATATGTTTTATCCTAAGTTCTTTTTGGAATGACAAGTGACTTCCAAATAGGGAGGAATGCATGCTGATGGAAGGCATGTAGTTTCATGGGTGACAAGCGTCAACCCAAGACCATGCAAATAAAATGGCTGAGATGAGCTGTGGTGGGGGTCCTCCTCCATTCTACCCGACCGTCTGAGCATGAACTGGTTTGAACTCTGTAGGAGACCTCATACATCTTCTGAACCATACATCCCTTGAACCAGAAGCCTGTGTTGATTTTTGGAAAAAAAGTCCGTGTTTGTTTTGGAAAGCCTATACACCCCTTCTCTATTCTAAACCATGGAGTCTAAATCGACCACTGTGTGGAAAACTCATCATGCATCCCTAAGAT
Source organism: Picea sitchensis (assembly GCA_010110895.2). NCBI lineage: Eukaryota > Viridiplantae > Streptophyta > Pinopsida > Pinales > Pinaceae > Picea > Picea sitchensis. The sequence goes on from SNQJ01S0036784.1 coordinate 92,554, forward strand.
TCCATAATGTGAGTATATCCCATGTAGCCAGATTGAGAAAACGAAAGTGTCCCATCCCTGCTAAGCCTAGTTATGTTGTTGCACCTGTCTATAGTTTCCCTGGGGTGTTCGTGTATGGATTCTCGTTGGTTGTGGTGGACGTGTAGTTTTTGATCCTATGTGGCTTGTTGGCCATTTTCTACAATACTCTCTCCATGTGAGAGAGGTGGTTGAAGTTGGAAGAATATGTTGTTGGGCCTGTGAGCGACTCTCTCCGGGTGAGAGAGTGTGCAGAGGATGGAGAGAACTTCTGGAAGGAACCCTGTAGCTGCCACAGAGCTCAGAGACATCCGGTCTGGTCTGTTGCTGAAATGCAAGGCAAGGGAGGTTAGCAGCTGAAGGATTGTCTAGGTGACAGAGAAGGTGTATACTCCTCGGGTGGAATAGGCATGTGGGGAAGGAGAGTCTGTGGGCAATGGGCATAAGTGGTTCCTGCGAGAGAATCCTTCCTTGTGATTGTGTGTTTTCCCTGTAACTTCAGCTTAACCTAGGATTCCTTACCTTGGGGGTGGAGCTTAGTCCCAGCTCGGGGGTGACCCACTGCTGAGTTTGATGAGCAGTGTGGTCTAAGGCTGGGAGGTTCGTGGAATTCCTGAGCCTGGTTGGTGGAAGTACCACTATTTCAAGATAAGTACCAGATGATGTTTTAATTACTTTTCTGCATGTCTGTGTAGTTATATTTATCATGTATTCTACTATGCATACGAATTAATGTTAAAGCCATTGATTATTTATAATAGCAGTAATTCTTATGGTTACTTTGAGTTTTAAATGTGTTTCAGTTGCTTAAATGGATGTCTTATATATATAGAGTTAAGTATGAGATTGTTATTCCGCGAAGTAGTGCCAGCCCAGCCTGGAATGGGGGAATTACAGTTTGGTATCAAATCCAAGGTTTTGACGCTGATCCTAGATGGGCTAGTTGAGTGGTCTTTGGACCAAGGGTTAGAGGAGAAATTGTGTCTGGAGGACCAATTTCAGACCTTTGAATGCTCTTGAGTGTTAAGGAGTTACTTGACTAAGTTACCAAGCTCAGGAGGTGTAGCGGTGTTATGAAACCATAGCCGGGGTGGCATTTGGCCATAGGGAAAGGGGACTCCACACTAGAAGTGTTGGAGCCATAGGATCTGTTTAGGGAAAAGTAGAACCCTCACGACCGTCAGATCTGGAAAATGTGCGCAGGGTTTAAAAAACCTTTCAAGTTGCACAGGAACATGGAAATCGCGATACGCGAAATCCCAAATTCATCGGGACCATCCATCGTGGGAACACGTGGCTGTCAGACAACATTTCGACACCCTGGAAACCAAAGGGGAAGAACCTTTTTTTCACACATCACAAAATAGTGAAACCCGAAATTCCGAAACAATCTACACCGTAGATCGTAAGAGAGGAACTTGACCGTTGGATCAAGTGGAAGAGTAGACAGTAATTTCAGAATTCTGGCAAACAAAAGTTTGAGATGTCTGTATGCACGAACTCCCAATGCTTGAAACCCTGAAACACAGAAAATATATGTGTCATAGATATGAGGGAAGTCTAACCATTGGATTTCCTTTGAATGGACGTGGACACATGGGTGTGCACCACGTGCCAGTGAGTCGAGAAGACAAGCGAGAATGGTGGGACTCGATGACATCACCGAAGGTGACGTGGACCCTCCTGAACATACCACACACCACTGCGATTAAGGGCGACAGGTGTGCTGTGGGACCAGAGAGTAAATTAAATCGGAATTTTGGAATTCGGGAGTTGGAGTGACATGGAGTTGGGAGTCACTGCATCATGTAATCTCGGGTACCGAAGACCTGAAAACCTGAAGTGTCGAGTCCCAAAATCCCTACCAGGGTTGGCAATAGCTATGTTGTGGGCCCAAGGGAAGAGAGGTTGGAAGTTCAGGTGTTGGGAGTTGAAGAGGGAAGCGAGTGCAAGAACCTCCGGGGACCGAAAACTCTGAAACCCGAAACACCGAAGTTTCGAAATCCTGAAATTTTTTAAGGACATAAGAACTGTCGGGGATTTAACTGTTGGATCCTCACGGACAAAAACCCCGAAAACCGAAGTCTCGAAGTCCCGAAAATTTGCAGAGCCAAGAAGGGCTCAGAAAACTTAGTGAATTTGAAACGTTTTCTTATTCACGTTGGTTAATGAATGTTGTGTCTTTTATTAAGGGTTAAGGCCTGACAAACTCCGATTGACTGCACGTTGTGTGTGCAAAGTTCAACGGGTGTCAGGACAGCCTAGTATATAAACGAAAGAGGTATAGATTTCCTTCGAAATAGAGGATGAAAGGGTAGGAAGAGATGTCAACTTGGGAATCGAAGGATCAAACTCTAATGGGCACAGGAAATAGATGGATAAGGAAGGACATATGATGAAACTCATTGAAAGATTGCAGAAAGATGCCCAGGCTCACTGTGATGATAGCCAAAAGCTCATGAAAGTTTGGGATAGGCAGGGTGAATTCAACTTAAAGATGTTGAAGAGCTTGGAAAGAATAGAAAGGAAATTGAAAAAGGAGAGTGACACAAGAAAGACAGAGAGTTGCAAGACCCCTGAGAGGAAAAGAAGATCGAGGAGTGGTAGTAGACATCATCGTCGCTCCCCAAATCATTTCAGTAGGGAGGCATGTAGTAGTTCAAGCCCGTCCCCTACCAGAAAACACCGAAGATCTCGAGTGGATGAATTGAAGGGAGAGATGAACAAGATCAAGCCTCCAATGTTCGATGGAGAACATAAGAAGGAGGAAGATGATGAAATTTGGTTGCTTGGCATGAGAAAATATTTCCAACTGCAAAATTATTCTGCTCATGCAGTATCAATTGAAAGGAAAAGCATCCATGTGGTGGGATCAGTTTGTGTAGGTGCAACACATCAGAGAGAAAGATGACACTTGGAAGGATTTCAAGTGGTATTTCAAGAAGAAATACCTGACTAAAAGATACTATGACAGAAAGATGAAGGAGTTCTTCGAAATCAAGATAGGCAGCATGACCATTGATGAATACGAACGAAGATTTTTAGAACTATTGAAGTATGTTCCATTCATCAAAGATGAGGCTGTCAAGATTCAGAGATATCTTAGTGGATTGCCACCTTCCATTAGTGACAAAATCCAGTATGATGATCCCAACACTACGGAAGAAAAAATAAGAAGGGAAAAATGCTTGTATGAACAACAAAGAGAAATGCCTACTTTTCAGAAGGCTTGGGATGATCAGAAGAAGTTCAAGAAAGAGAAGAGGATGAAGGGAAACAAGCCTCCCTTTTTTAGAAACAGTCCTCAGGGACAACCATCCTTTAGGGAGTTCAAGAAGGCTGAAGTGGATGAACAAATGCCCAGACCACCACCTATGGAGTGTTGGGGCTATAAAGAAAATCATAGGTACCGAGACTCACCCCACATAAAAGATAAAATGAGAACCATCCACAATGTTCATCAAGCTGAAATAGTGGAGGATATGGGCAGCAAAATTCCAAGGATCTATGTAGCCCTAGAAAACAAGCAAGAAGAATTTCAGTTGCACATGATTGAAGTGGAAGGTATGATTGACAACCAAACATTTATTATTTTAATTGATTCAGGGGCTTTCCATAGTTATGTAGATCCTAGAGTGGTGGAAAGTTTGCATTTATCAAGAAGAAAACATGAAAAGTCTTGGCTAGTGCAGTTGGCTATAGGAGCCAAGAGGAAAGTCACTGAGTTGGTTAAGTCTTGTCATGTGGACATGAAGGGATTGAGCATAAAGGATGAACTGAATATTCCGCCTTTAGGCTGTTATGATTGTTTAATTGGGATGGACTAGTTGGACCAGTACCATGCCCTCCTAGACTGTCGTAACAAGGAATTTACATGCCAGGATGAGGAGGGAAATCGGAAAATAGTCCAAGGAATTCCCAGAGTTGTGGTTGTTAGAGAAATCTCAGCAATGCAGTTGAAAAAGTGCTACAGGAAAGGCTGTCAATTGTTTGCATCCTGTGTGGACGAAGCATCCAGAGATGAAGTCTCAAATATTGGAGACCATGCAGTACTAACAGAGTTTGGAGATGTATTTCAGGAGGTACCCAGACTACCTCCAAAAAGGGATATCGATTTCTCTATAAATTTGATGCCTGGAGCAGCTCCAGTGTCAAAGGCTCCGTACAGGATGAGTACGCCAGAGCTAAAAGAGTTGCAATTGTAGCTTGAAGAGCTTCTGAAGAAGGAGTATATACACCCAAGTGTGTCACCTTGGGGTGCCTCGATCCTGTTTGTAAAAAATAAGGAAGGAACGCTGAGATTGTGCATTGATTTCAGACAGTTGAACAAAGTAACTGTCAAGAACAAGTATCCTCTGTCGAGGATCGATGATATTTTCGATCAGTTGAAAGGTGGGAATATATTTTTGAAGATATATCTCAGATCGTGATACCACCATGTAAGAATAAAGGATGAAGACATCAACAAGACTGCCTTTAGAACAAGGTATGGTCATTATGAGTTCACAGTGGTGTCGTTTGGACTGTTAAATGCACCTGTTGTTTTTATGTGCTTGATGAATGGTGTATTCAGGAACTATCTAGACAAGTTTGTCATAGTCTTCCTAGATGACATTTTGGTGTATTCCAAGTTAGAGGAAGAGAATGAAAAACACCTCAGGATGGTGCTGCAAGTGTTGAGAGAACACCAGTTGTATGCCAAGTTGAGAAAATGCTTGTTTTATCAAAGGAAAATCCATTACTTGGGGCACATTATTTCAGAAGAAGAGATCATTGTGGATCTTGAGAAGTTCGAGGCCATCTGAGAATGGTTAGCACCAAGGAATGTGGTGGAAGTTAGATCCTTTATTGGTCTAGAGGGATATTAGAGAATATTTATAGTAGGGTTCTCAAAGTTAACTCATCCTATCACTTCCTTGCAAAGGAAGGAGAAAAAGTTTTAGTGGACTGAAGAGTGTGAGAATAGTTTCCAGCGATTGAAGCAAATATTAACCAGTGCTCCAATCTTGAGGATTGAAGATCCAAATATGGATTTCGTGGTGTGCACAGATGCATGTAAAGAAGGGTTGGGAGGAGTTCTCAGCCATGATGGATTGTAATATGTTATGAGTCCAAGAAGCTAAAAGAGCATGAAAATAATTATGCCACTCACGATTTGGAGATGGCAGCAATTGTCCATGCTCTGAGGAAATGGAGACATTACCTCATGGGAAGGAGATTCAAATTGAGAACATACCACAATGGTCTGAAATATTTATTTGATTAGCCGACTTTAAATGCTAGAAAAAGTAGGTGGTTGGAGTTTCTATGTGAATACGACTTTGATATCAAGCATATCAAGGGGAAGGAAAACAAGGTGGCTGATGCACTCAGTAGAAAAGTGCATGACTTACATGCTACAACCATTACCATGTATAGGACTGATATTAAGGATAGAATTTTGGAAGTTGCAAATGCAGATTTGCAGTACAGAGATTTGGTAGCAAAGCTACAATAGAGTGAAAGGCCACGGAAAAGGGAAAGTTACACCTTGGAAGCTAATGGATTACTTTTGTATAAAGACAGAGTGTATACACCCAATGTCCAGGAATTGAAACTTGCGATTCTAAAAGAAATGCATAACATGACTTATGTTGGACACCCTGGATATCATAAGACTATGGCAGCAGTCAGGAGCCATTACTTTTGGTCGGGTATGAAGAGAGAGATTGTTGAATACATCACCAGATGTATGGAGTTCCAGAAAGTTAAGGCTGAGCATATGCACCTAGCGGGGTTGTTGTAGTCTTTGCCCATTCCTGAGTGGAAGTGGGAAGTGGTGACCATGGATTTTATTATAGGATTGCCTAGAACAAGAAAGCAGCATGATTCGATCATGGTTGTGGTGGACAAGCTTACAAAAACTGCCCATTTTATTCCACAGAAAACCACTCACAAGGCAATAGATGTTGTTGATATCTTCTTAAAAGAAGTGGCAAACTTGCACAAAATTCCTAAAACGATTGTGTCCAACAGAGACCTGAAATTCACCTCGAATTTCTGGAAAGGATTGTTCAAAGGATTCAGAATGAATATAAACTTTAGTACAACTTATCATCTTGAGTCTGATGGACAGATAGAGAGGGTGAATAGAGTAATAGAAGACATGCTGAGAATGTATGTGATGGACAAACCATCAAGACGGGAAGACTTCCTTCATTTGGTAGAATTCACCTACAATAATGGGTATCATGCATCATTGAAGATGAGACCATTTGAAGCACTTTATGGAAGAAAGTGCAACACTCCAGTGAGCTGGGATAATCCAGCTAACAGAGCAGTAGTTGGGCCAGAGTTTCTCAAGGATATGGAGGACCAAGTGATAAAAATTAAACAGAATTTGAAAGCTCCCCAAGACAGGCAAAAAAGTTATGCTGATAAGAATGGAAACCACCGAGAATTCAAAGTGGGTGATCATGTTTTCCTGAAAGTGAAAACTAACAGGAGTTCCCTGAAGCTGGGAAGTTGCGCCAGGTTAGTAGCAAGATTTTGTGGGCCATTTGAAATCCTGGAAAGGATTGGGCCAATTGCATACATGCTTGCATTACCTGCATCTATGACTGTACATAATGTGTTTCATGTTTCATTTCTTAAGAAATATATACCTGATGTGAATCATGTTGTCGACCAGAATGTGATTCAAGTCGAACTAGAAGGTGTCCTGGAAGTGCATCCTGTGCGCATATTGGACAGGAAAATAAAACAGCTCTGAAATCAAGCTATAAATCTTGTAAAGGTCCAGTGGACTTGGTACGGTCCTGAGGACACAACATGGGAGCATGAAGATGCTATGCGGGTAGAGTACCCACATCTTTTTGAAAATTTTGAAAATCTTCTAGATGCTATGTAAAGTTGCATTGAGGACAATGCAGAAATAAGGGGAGGGGGATTGTAATGTCCCCAAGGCCTAGACCAGTTGTAAATCTTGTTTACAAAATGAGTTGTAAAATTTTTTTATAGGCTGCTGAGCCAAGTTTATATAAGTTGGTGGGCTTATGTGATTGTTAGGCCAGAGAGCCTAAGGGTTGAAGTCCAAGAGCCTAATTTTGTACATGTATCAATGCAGAACATTAATAAAATACAAACACTGCCGCTTGCAGACTGACCACGATGAATGAGTGATGGGGGACTAATCTTCCATAGAGTGGGCAAGGGATTAGGGGCTGGAAGATGGAAAGAGGGGATAAGTGTTGAGCTTAGGGGATTAAGTCCTTGGGAACAATATTTTAATATTATTCCAAAAAGACCATGTGAATTATATGTTTTATCCTAAGTTCTTTTTGGAATGAAAAGTGACTTCCAAGTGGGGAGGAACACACGCTGATGGAAGGCATGCAGTTTCATGGGTGACAAGTGTCAACCCAAGCCCATGCAAATAAAATTGCTGAGATGAGCCATGGTGGGGATCCTCCTCCATTCTACCCGACCGTCTGAGCGTGAACTGGTCTGACCTCTGCAGGATACCTCATGCATCTTCTGAACCGTACATCCCCTGAACCAAAAGCCTGTGTTGATTTCTGGAAAAAAAGTTTGTGTTTGTTCTGGAAATCCGGTACACCCCTTCTCTATTCTAAACCATGGAGTCTGAATGAACTCCTGTTTGGACAAATCGTCATGCATCCCTGAGAATCCAGAGTGTGAGTCTATCTCATGTTGCCAGATTGAGAAAATGAAAGTGTCCTATCCCTGCTAAGCCTCGTTATGTTGTTGCACCTGTCTGTAGTTGCCCTTGAGTGTTCATTTCTTGATTCCTGTTGATTTTGGTGGACGTGTAGTGTTTGATCCTGTGTGGCTTGTTGGCCAGTTTGTACAACACTCTCTCTAGGTGAGAGAGGTGGTTGAAGTTGGAAGAATAGGTTGTTGGTCCTGTGAGCGACTCTCTCTGGGTGAGAGAGTGCACAGACGAAGGAGAGAACTCCTGGAAGGAATCCTGTAGCTGCCACAGAGCTCAGAGACTTCTGGTCCAGTCTGTTGCTGAAACCCAAGGAAGGGGAGGTTAGCATTTGAAGGACAATCTAGGTGACAGAGAAGGTGTATACTCTTGGGGTGGAACAGGCATGTGGGGAAGGAGAGTTTGTGGGTAGTGGGTATAAGTGGTTCCTAGGAGAGAATCCTTCCTTGTGACTGTGTGTTTTCCTTGTAACCTCAGCCTAGCCTAGGATTCCTTGCCTTGGGGGTGGAGCTTAGTCCCAGCTTGAGGGTGACCCACTGTTGAGCTTGATGAGTAGTGTGGTCTAAGGCTGGGAGGTTCGTGGAAGGCCTGCGCTTGGTTGGTGGAAGTACCACCGTTTTAAGATAAGTACCAGATGATGTTTTAATTACTTTTCTACATGTTTGTGTAGTTATATTTATCATGTATTCTGCTGTGCATACAAATTAATGTTAAACCCACTGATTATTTATAATAGCAGTAATTCTTATGGTTACTCTGAGTTTTAAATTTGTTTCATTTGCTTAAATGCATGTCTTATATATATAGATTTAAGTATGAGATTGTTATTTCGCAAAGTAGCACCTGCCCGACTTGGAACGGGGCCATTACAGTATGAAAGAGTGTCATAGTGATAGCAACAAGTTTTCCAGGAGGGAAGATAGGAACATGAAGATGGTTACTAAAGGCCATGGGCGTGGTCACAGGGAAGACCGCAAGCAGAAGAAAAATCCAGAGATGGATCTTGAACTCATTGAGGTGAGGGCGAGAATGGAAGAGTGTGCACTGCGGGTGCAACAAAATGCAAAGCCACATTGGGTGTATGAATGGCCTCTAAGGAGGAAAGCAAAGTGGCCAGTCAAGAAATTGTTGGCCAGAAGACATCAAAGGCTATTGAGGAGGTGGCTGAGGTATGTGAAAATCCTCAGGGCCACAGAGGAGATGGTTCGTGTCTGTGAACCAGAAGTTGGGAGAAATCTCAGTGATGATGAAGAGGAGAGATCGTGCAGAGATCTCATAGACTGCCAAGTGGACAGAGATGGACTTTCAAATTGCTAGGTGGGAAATAGAAAGAGATCAAGTGAAGGTCTCGTATACTACTAGGAGGGCGGTGCTGAAAGTTCAAATTGCCAGGAGGGCACTGAGATTTGATCGGATGATCTCATAGACTGCCAACTGGGTAGAGGAAGAGGAGAAACTCCATATTGCCAGGTGGGCAAGGGAGAGTAGATGAGGCCATGTGAGAATCTCATGAACTTAGAGGTGATTTCATATCAGTGAGGAGAGATGATAAAGGAATATCAGAAGAGAATTCTAATGATTGGGGGAATAGAGGTATTCCTTCCACATCGCCCAACTCAGGTGAAAAATTATGTTTCCAATGCAACAACAATAGAAGGATAGCCATTTGTGACTATCAGGGAGAAAGGAGAATTGAAGCAGACATCAAAATATACCCCAACAGAAGAAGAGCATGCAAATAAGATGCTCACTCCATGGGAGATGGAGTTGGAGATGTTGGAGGATTGGTTGAACCATCCAGAGCCAGTAGATTACTTCCATGAGGAGAGAGTCATGTAGATGATAACAAAGGAGCATTTCAAGGAATCGCTCAGAATTTTCAGCCAAGGAGTTGAACAGAGGATAACTAGAGTGTCGAGGCATGCAATAGAAGATGAAGGAAAATTCTAGTTTAAGGAGTAGCTGGAGGAAGATGGAATTCAACCAACGCAAGGGGAAATGGCAGAAGCAAGTCTGTCAGAGAAGGTGAATCAATAGGTCAGTCAAGAAGATAAGACTGCAGAGCTGAATTTTGCAGCAAGATGGCAAGTTGAGGCCACAGAGGAAGAAGATGGCATGGGAGATATAGTTTATCTACCCATTTTCAGGGAAGAAGTGCAGTGGAGTAGGCTACAAAAGGAGAGCCAGCCCTAGGAGCATCTAGACAATATAATTGAGGAGATCAGAGGGATAATGATCAAATTAGTAGAAGTAGACAACAAAAGGAAGCTGAGCAAAGGAGAACCTGTCATAGCAATAGGGCAGCAACAACAACAACAACAAGGAAATGGAGTTGGACAGCTCCAAAGAACTATTTGGGATCCAGGAGGATTTTGACAGCCATGCTGGGAAGCTCATGAGCAAGAGATCATGATTTTTTTTGCAGTAGAGGAGTATGATGCAAGACAATCGCTCCAAGCCAGCTACGCACCAGCTAGCCAGCACATCAAGCACACATTTAATGGAAGGAGAGAGGCTCAGCTCTCTCATTTTTCAAAATTTGAAAAATGTATTAAATGTTTGTAAGGCTAGTAGAGCTGAAGCCATGCCTTCGAGCATGCTGTAGTTGGTGTCACCTTAATGGCTGACAAGTTTATGGGGATCTAGATCCAATTCCGATTAGATGGCCCATTCAATGTAATTGAATGTAAATTAATGAGAGTTGGTGAGATGGAGGTAAGAGCTCGAGGAGCCCCTCTTTGTATCTAGATTTAGCTCAGCGAGAGAAGAACAGAGAATAGGTTAGAGAGGAGAGGAATCCGTGACTTTGTTACAGTCCAAGCTCACATTGTAAAGAGGCATTTCATATTAATACAATCATAGCAGTTTTTCCTACATGTTGTTGTTCATGTGTTTGTGAGTTCATGAATGAATGTATCTATGTGTTGACGATATGCTATGGATGTATGTGTTGTTTACATTTGCAGGTTGCAGACAGGAGTCGTTGTCTGTTGAGTTCTTTGATTTCAAGTTTGGGTTCTTTGTGGCTTCATGCAAGAGTGCATGACAGAGTATCGTAGTCTCTGTAAGCCATTGCAAGGGGTGCACTTCTGAATTCTGCAGAATTTCAGGAAAAGACGTGCCAGAGAGGAAGTCATTAACTCAAGGAGGAAGCCTCAAGGTTGTTGAACAGCTTGAAGGAGAAACTATGCAAAGGGAGGCACATAGAAGAAATAGAACGACTGAAGGTTCTATAGAGCTCTACCAAGAGGGCATCGAACAAGTGCAAGGAGTGCATAGGAGGAACTTTGTTTTGAGTTCAATGAAGATAGAACGTCTGAAGTTCTGTGAATCTCTACCAAGAGGGCATTGAGCAGTTTCATAGAGTGCACAGAAGGACTCTTTTCGAGTTCTATTGGGAAGATAAATGTCAAGGAGAGACACTCACAGAGTTACTAAATACTCTATTAATCTTAGCAAGGAGGGCTTGAGAAGAATGTAATCAGGAGGACACTCGATTTCCCTTTGAGGACACAGAAGGGTGAGTCCCCTAGAGGCTTGGGTAAATAAAGCTCAAGACGGATAGCCCAGTTGTGTGCAAGGACCCTGCAAGGAGTGCAGAGGTCGTGAAACCTTTTTAGGTTTCAGAGTGAACAAATCTTAGGAGGGATAGCGTTCCTAGAATGTAGGTGATATCCAAAGGAATTGAGCTCGCAGAGGAAGCAAAGGTTGAGGCCTTTGCAACTTCAGAAAATATTCCAAGGGAAAGGAAGAAGGCCATGCTCAAGGTAGGGAATAGCTGTCGTTAGATCAACTGGAGAGGCGAGATCTAGACCGTTGAGTTTCACATCCAAACAATAGGAGGAGAGAGCACAAGGAAGAGAAACAGATCTGGGTCATCAGATCTAGTGCAAAGGACCGATAGTCATCAGATCTAGAGGAAGGCGCACGGAGTTTAACCTCTGGGAGGTCGCACAGGAGAAGAGTTGAAATGGACAGCAGGAACACTTTCTGGAGAAGTGCCAAAAATCCTGTGGACCGTCGGATCTCATAGATCTTTGAGGAGGTTAAGGCTGAGTGCCTTTTAGCATTTTAGCATTCCATCATTTCAGGGTTCAGCATTTCGGCAATCCTGATGACAAGGAGTTGGGGCACTTTGCATTAAAAACCCCGAAGTCGCGAAATGCGACGTGTTTTTGGAGCAGGGCGTGGTCACGGAGGAAGCAGTCACATGGATCGAGGTTTGGTCAGGGGTTAACTGCATTGAGACCATTTCGACATTTCGACATTTCGGAGTTCGGGGTTTTTAGTGGCAAGTGATTTTGGAATCACTCCATCGTGAACTCCCGATTCACGGAACCCCGAAGGATCTGGACCATTTGATCCAACTTATCGAGAGATGTTGGATCTCATGTGAGAATTCCCATATTGGAATTCAAGGATTTGATTGACGAGTGATTTTGGAGTCACTGCGTCGTGAACTCCCGGTTCGCGAAATACCGAAAAAGATCTGAGTCATTTTGGGAATTCGGGGATTCAATAGGAAAAGGAGTGAAGGAGCCAAAGAGTGTTAAGCCCTTTTCAGCATTCCGGGACCTGTGTGTTCGAGAGGCTAGAAGTTAGGAGACGTAGAGTATTGACTCGTGATATCGAAAAATCCCGAAAGCATTTAGAGGAATAACACCCCTTTTCTACATTTCAACACTTTGGGGTTCAAAAAGTGGAGGAGGCAGTGGTTTGGGTCACTACATTTCAAACTCCCATTTACAAAAATTCTGATACAACCATGACCATTTGGTCGAGGGAGAACACTATTTCGGGTTCAGTGATAAGGAGGTGAATATTCACGCCTAGTGCATGTTGTGCAGGTGGATTTTTTGTGGAAGGACCTGTGGATCGAATTCGTGGGGTTCCAGTGAGGGCCCGAAAGAACTATTTTAGTTATGCGGATTCGAGGAAGAACAATCCTGTGCAAATCTAGACCCGAGGGTCGGGGGTCTGCGTTAATCACTACCCATAAAGGGAACTTTCACTTCATCCTGCACCTAAACTAGAGGATGTTCCCTCAACCCAAACTACAGCTAAAAAGTGGAGAAATTTACATTTTTCTTCACCTACTATAGCAGTTGAGACAAGCGTTGGGAGGATTTTCACAAGATCATTAACCCATAAGGAATATGTTGGAACAAAATTCATAACCAAATCTTCTGTCCAAAATAAAGATAAGGGTAAAGGTGACATTGTTGGGAAGTCTATTGAGGTCATGACCAAATCTCCTATTCATCAGAAAGACAAGGGTAAGGGTGAAACTATTGAGAATCCTATTGAATTCATAAACATCACCTCTCCCCCTGATAATCCCACCTTCAAGAGATTGATTAGAGAACTTAGGGATGCTATAAAGGAAATTATCCATTCGAAGGGAGAAAGATATACTGAGAGGAGGAAGATGAGCGAACTCATGGACATGTATAATGAGACCCTTGAGCTAGATAGGTTTATAGAAAGAATATTCTTTCCCCTCCATAGGAAACTTCATACTTTGTATAGGAAGAAATAAATATTGCAGTCCCAGAACAAAAAACTTAAAGAGGAGTTGAATCCCTTCAAGGATGATCTAGCCCAGAGGAATCCCAATGTACTAGCCCAAGCTACAATGGAGAGAAGTGCTCCTGTAATAAAGAGAAGTTCTCCTACAATAGAGAGAAGTGTTGTTGCAACAAGAAGAAGTGTGATATTAAGAAGATGAAATGGAGAGGATGAAAAACCCCATTTTTTATGATGATCAGTTTTTGCAAGATTGAAGTTTTGAGGGAAGTGTCATAAATTTTACCTATTGTAGGAATATAAATGCTTATAATCCTTCTTATAATATTTTTTGGGTTTTTTGAGACTCATTGCATGAAAAAAAAAATAGAGAGCATTTTGTAGCACCTTGTGCTACAACATCATCCACACAGACAGGATTGCAGATTCACTATGGAAAGTGCTGCAAAATCACCTAGGCAGACATAAAGTGGAAGTTCTCTACGAAAAGTTATTGCAGAACAATTTTTGCAGGTGGGCACTACGAAATCCACTACTGAATGCGCTACGAAATCTATTGTAGAACAATTTGACATAGACAACCGCTAAGAAATTTTCTACCAGTTGTGCTACGAAAAGTTGCTACGAACTGGTTGTTACAGTCAACAGTTTTGAATTTGCTTCCTCTTCTTAGCTTTGATGAATTTGGAGGGAACCAATGGTCACCAGGTGGAATATGGAGCTCAACACAAAGTCTTGGAGGACACATAGCAACAACAAATCATCTCATGATCATCTTGTTAGAGTTTTTGCCAACATGCTCAATGTTTCTAGTAGTCTGTTAGTTCCACTTGTACATATGTTAGATTAGTAGTTTTTTGTGGAGAATTCTAGGTTAGGGAGTCCATCTAGCATTTCAAGGTCTTTTTTACTGTTTATATTATAAATACAACAAAAGAATGTTATTTTTAGGTTCAAATGGTTGAGCAGAGCTCGCTATTGTAATATTTTGACTAAAGAGAGCCATACTCTGGTTTATGTATGAGATCTGAGATATTTTGATTAATAGAAGTCAACCTCTTTTCATTATCTTACTTCTTCTTACTCCGAATGATCATTATTGAATGATCCTTATGAGATGTTATAGCTATGTTATAATGGATGTTTGATTATGATGTTGATGTAAATGTTTTCAGTGTTTTTAAATTTACCTCAAGAGGTTCTTGTGACTGAGTTTTTCTTCACCTAGCTACTAGAAGGCCTGATGTTTATAGAATACCTATTCATATTCCTCACCAAGTCTTCCATATACTCACATTTATCTTTAAACCATTGAATGAAGTTAATCAAAACCTCATTTTCTTATGCATACTAGCCTAAATTTTCTATGTTGAAACATTGCTATACTGAGTTTTGTCCATTTGCCCTTCTATCATAAATCTTCATTTACAAATCTATTTGATGGGTGTTGGTATTATCCTCTTGCATTCTGAGGGTGACTCTCAATGCTAATATTCTTGGCTTCGATTCCAGGGAATGAATTGAAAACATTTCCCTGGGAATGAATGGCAAATGAATATTGATTATGAAGGTGAATTAGAAATCAATACATTGAAGATTATAACTTGCACCTGACAAATCCATTGTTTCAGTTGTGGCTTACAAAGGTAGAAAGACGAGGTATACTCCACATATACCTTTGGAAACACCTGAAGATGACCTAGAGAATATTATAAAGAAATGAAAAAATTATCAATAAGGATTTCCAGCTACTGTACCAGGTACTTCTAGTCATTTTCATGATTCTACCTTTAATACTCCAGTAGCTAAATCCAGTTCTCCTCTTTTACCCTTTGTTGAAGTTTCTAGAAATTTGGATTTTGAAAATTTTCCTATTTAATAATCTTATTTTAGTCCCAAATTGAAAGAAGAAATTTTTGAAACCGTTGTCTCTCTTGATATTGTAAGATGGTTTAGACTTGAGAGCTTAGAATATTTTCCTACCTTGGGTTCTCCTACTCCTCCTTCTATAAAATTTGTTGTGACTAAAGAGGAGGAAACCTCATTTCCCTTGGAGCCTATACAATATTCTTCCTATGAAAAGTTAAACCTATACATCCAACCTCCCTCTTTCTCCTAAAATCAGAGCTATAGTTGTACCTGTCAAGATTCAATACCCCCCTTGTTCTCCTAGAGTTCACAATACAATGGCAGGTGCTAACCTTCATAGAAATAGGATGGATGCCATAGTGTCTGCTAGATATGCCCCTCTTGTGTTACCTCATCCTATTATTTCTCTCCCAGTTGGAGACTACCTTAACTACAAGCCCAAGTTCATAGAGGAGGAAGACATAACTACAGAAGAACACCTTGCAGCCTTTTATAGTTATGCAAACAATCTTAATATTGAGAATTGATGCAGGAGCATCACTTCACCCAGCAACACGCAAGCCAACCAACAAATCAAGAGCACATTCAATGGAGGGGAGAGAGGTGTCAGCCCACATTTAAAAATTTGAATTTGGATTTAAATGTTTGTAAGGATGCATATCTAGATTCGATTTGGACTAGATAGCGATTAAATGTAATTCATTGTAAGTTAATGAGAGTAGGTATCTTGGAGGGAAAGGCTCGATGAGACCGTCTTTTGAAGAAAAAGATATTTGTATCTAGGATTAATTATTTTTTGAGAGATTATGTTAGAGAGGGAGAAAAGAGAGAGCCGAGACTATGTTGTAGTCGAAGCTTGAACACATTGTATAGGAATTCTGAGATTAATACAAAGAGAAGTTTTTCTTGCATGAGAATATTTGTGTGTTTCCATGTGTTTTATGAATGTCTTTTATGTGTTTTTATGTTGTAGATGTATGTGAGATTCCATCTATAGGGATAGATAGAATTTATCTGTCTGTGAGTTTCTTTGATTTCAGTCTGGGTTGTTTGTGGCTTCATGCAAGAGGTTTCATGACAGAATACTAAGGATTTTGTGAGCCAGTGCAAGAGTGCACATATGAGTTCTGTGGAATTCAGGCAAAGACATGCCAAGAGGGTGCACCAGAGGAATCAAAAACTCAAGGGAGAAGCCTCAAGGTTGTTAAACATGTTAGAGGTGAGACTGTGTAGAGGAGGGCACAAAGAAGAGAAAACAAAATTACTAAGGATTATGTGAAGCTCTGTGAGGTGGGAATTGAGCGTGTACAAAGAGTGCACAAGAAGAAATCTATTTCAAGTTCAGAGACAAGGGAAGTATCAAGGATAATAACACTCACAGAGTTGTTAAAAACTATGTTGGCTCAGTAAGGTGTGCTTGAGCAGGAGGTTTCCAGGAGGGCGTCAAATTTCCCTTTGAAGGGAGAGACAAGGGTCGAGTCCCTTATAGGTTTGAGCAAGTAAAGCTCAGGAGGAATAGTTCCTTTGTGCACAAAGTTCCAACACAAAGGAGCATAAGAGGTGAAGACACTTCCAGGTCCAAGCCATAGTCAAAGTTCAGAAAGGATAAAATTTCTAGAACACAGGCGAGACCCAAAGCTCCAAGGGCTCGCATGAGATAAATCGAATGCTGAGACCTTCAAAACATTTGAAATCTTCCAAGTCAGGGAAGAAATCCAAAGCTCAGGAGGAGGATCACACCAGCCATAGGATCAGTTGTAGGAAAGAATATCTGTATTGTCAAACCACATCCAGACACCCAAGAGAGAGCATAGGAGGAGGAACATATCTGACCCATCGTATATGGCATGTGGACCAACAACCATTGGATCCAGAGGAAGGTGAGAGAGGGTTAAATCCTTCGATAGTGCACAGGAAAGTGGACTTTGTGATGTCCCAAAATCATCACATCCATCCACCAGAAGAGTACACATGGAAGGGAGATCAACAGTTCATTGACTCGGAATTCAAGAGGTGCAGAGGAAAGAATTCCTTAGAAATCTTTGAGTTTGCAACAAAGTATAAGCTTAGGAGGGGTAGATACTTCGAAGAGTTTGAAGGAAGGACGAGGTCTGGAGTCACCTCTCAGAAGTTAAGTTTAGAAGTAAAAGAAGTCGAGTTCTTTGGCTAGAAGTTATTGAAAGTTTGAATGGACGGCTGAAATTCTCAGAGGGAGAATCACCGATTTTTCGTGGACCATTGGATCCAGTGGATCAACAGAGAAGTTAATTTCAAGTGTCTTTCAACACTCGCAAGCTCCGAAGGAATATTCATCTTTATATCTGAATCAATGGGAGCCATTGATCTTGTGGTTTAGGATTTTGACATTTCAGGAGTCGATGGTGTGGAAGAGGTACAAGTCAAGGATTTGCATGTTTCAAAATCCCAACGCCATCTAGAACGATGGATCCTAGAGGAACTGGGACCATTTATCTGAAGCATCATAAATTCGGCCATCGGAAAAAGAGGAAGAGTTGCATCGCAACTTCATAAGTCATGAAATCACGACGCGGTTAGGAGTGAGGCCCCAGGACTTGATTGAGGTCATATGGTTGAGACATAAAGGAGGAGTTGAGGACCCATTATCCCATTTAGGGGTTTCATGGATTGAAGGAGTCAGAGGGACTCACAACATAAATCACAAAGTCTCAAAACCCGAAATACCTTTTTGGGTGAAGGTCGTGGTTACATTGGCTGGTCATGTGGAGTGGAGGTTCGCACCTAGTGCTGTTCACACATGTATAACTTCTAAAGAGATCATGTGGAGATATTTTCATGAAGGTTACAATGGGACTAAAGGAGCCGATTCATCTCAGGGGAACAAGACTAATCCTTGACCAGGAGGTCAGCGGAGCCTGCTGTGGCAGAGGTAGGGGGTCTGTGTCAAGAATGAAAATACATGGATGGGGGTCTTTGTACAGATCCTTGATGGTGAGGCTAGGAAATGGTTTAGGGGTTTGAATCATGGATCTAATGTTGGAATTGAAGCTTAGGATGATGATTTTCTGAGGCATTGGGGGGATAAAAAGGATTTCCTTTATTACATTACAAAATTTGGGTCACTTAAGAGGAAAGAGGGGGAATCAATTTCAGACTTCTCAAAGATATTTAATAAAATGTACAACAAAATTCCCACTAAAATAAATCCTACATAAACTTCTGCCAGAATCACATATGTCAGTGCTTTTAACCCTCAGTTTTGCCTCCTGTTGAGAGAAATAAGATATACCTCTCTGGCTCATATGCAAGATGCATCCTTGGAAGTAGAATCTAACATATTGGCAGCTGACAAGCTTAAGGGAAAATATGATATATACAAAATAAAAGGTAGGGATTAATCTTCAACCTCTGATTCCCCTATTGTCCACCCTCAAGTTGATGAACTAATAAAATTGGTAAAATCACTTCTTGCTAAAATGGAAAAGTTGAAAATTGAAGGAAAGCAGAACTGTAGGAACACAAAGAATGTTGATAATAGAGGAAATTTATAATATCAAATAATGCCCCTCAGGTCCTCCAAATAGATCAAAGAAATAGGGATAGGGATGATCAAAAAGTAAAATCCCCTCTCCAAAATAACCTTGTTGCTGATGAAGAAGGAGAGGATGAAGAAACTAATCCATAAATCCATTGTCTTGGTGACACCTCTCCATCCCCTCATTTAACCCAATCTTCATATGAGGAGTCTCTCATGGACAGTCAATTGAATGAATTGAGTAAAGGGGAAAAAACCAATGAAAATCCAAATAAATACAACCTAAGGTCAAACAAGAAAGAGGGAAAACCTAACACTTCTAATCAGCCCACTAAAACAGAACATTTTGCTAAGGTTGTGGTATCTAGTAGAAAAGAAAAAGAGGCACAAAACCCTCAAGCAATGGTTAAGAGCCATGTCCCAGAAATTAAGGAGATTCTGAAATCTCCCTCCTCTTTTAGCTTTGAAAGTGATATTCAAAAGATCAAAATCTGAGTGTCATTTTAAGAGATGATTAACAATGAGGAATTTAAAAAATATCTTTCCAAGATGTTGTAGCCTGAACCTTCCTCTAATTCCACACACTGAGTGAACCTTCAAGATGAATAACCAACAGTCATATTAGGAACTTTGGTAGAGGATAGGGGTGACTCCACCCCTTATTTCTACACATCATTAAACATTCATGATAAAGTGTTGCACAACTTATTTATGGACTCAGGTGCATCTCATAACCTCATGCCTAAAACTATCATGGATGAGCTTGGGCTAGAACTTACAAAAACTTATCATGACCTATACTCATTTTATTATAGTAAAGTGAAGTGTCTTGGGGTAATCAAAGACCTGGTTGTTACCTTGTTCCAATTTCCCATGAAAACTTTGGTCATGGATATATTGGTGGTTGATGTCCCCCATAGGTTTGGGATGATATTGTCAAGATATTGGATCAAAATAATAGGGGGAACTTTGCATATGGACCTTTCATATTCCACCATTATTGTATTTGGGGGAGAACAAAGAAGGCTTTATAGGGAAGCACAACTAGCTTACATCATCAGTGATGAAGACAATCCTAAAAACCACCCTATTTTTGCGGTTGATACTGATTTAGGATCCAGTATTTTATAGCTCATTGATGCTCCTCAATCACCTATTGAAATCAGAAAACAATCCATTAAGTCTTACAAAATTCCTCCTCATAATACCTCTGTTTGGAAGATGTTTTTTGATGGAGCCTCTTGTAAGGAAGGTGTTGGTGTTGGGGTAGTATTTATTTCCCCTACTCAAGAGATCATATATTTGTAATACAAACTTGAATTTGAAACTACAAACAATGTGGAAAAGTATGAGGCTATTGTTTTGGGTTTGAGTGTTGCTAAAGACATGAAGTTTGAAGAGCTAGCAGTGTTTGGAGATGTTGAATTAATTGTACATCAAGTCAAAAATATGTATCAAGATAAACACCCTAGGTTAAGGACTTATATAAATGAAGTTTGGGATCTTGTTGATAATTTCTTTTTATCTTTTAATATATCTTTTGTTCCAAGAGAATAAAATACTAGGGCAGATTCCTTGGTTGCTTCTACAAGTAATTTCATAGTTCCTTTGCCCCCTAAGCTCAAATATGATGTGGAAGTGAAGTGCATACCCTATATACCTTACAATGTCAAACATTGGAAGGTCTTTGAGGATGATCTTGATATCAAAAGATTTCTTTAAACTATGGAGGAGTTTTTGGCCCTGCATATTGATCAAGATCATGATTATGACAAAATCCCTCATGTTGATATTTTTCTAAATAAATATGTTGATCATCATATTGTCCAATTTCCTAGTAACCATATTCCAAAAGGAATAGTTCCTTTGGAGAGATTGTTTGCCATAAATGGTGCTGCTGTGAAGGTTAAAGGTTCAACTGAAAATGGTGATGTGACTGAATGCAATTTAGGTACAGAGGATGATCCAATGTATGTGAAATTTTATAGCAGTTTGTCAAAGGAACAAAGGGTTGAGTATGTTAATATTTTAAAGGAGTTTGTTGATGTGTTTTCCTGGAAATATTAATATTTACAAACATATCACACAAACATCATTGAGCAAAAGATCCCTTTGAAAGAGGAGACCAAGTCTTTTAGGAAAAAAATTAGACAGATAAATCCCATTTTTATTCCTATTATGGAAAAAGAAGTGAAGAAATTGTTGGATGCCAAGATCATCATTCCTTTGAGGTACTCTAAGTGGGTGGCTAACTTGGGCCCTGTGAGGAAGAAGAATGGGGAAATTAGATTTTGTGTTGATTTTAGTAATTTGAATACAAGCTCCAAGAAAGATAATTACCCCTTGCCAAAGATGGAGCACATTTTGTAGTGACTGGCTCATCTATGATTTCTATGATTGATGGATTCTTAGGCTATAATAATATCTTTGTCTTACCTGAAGATAGAGAGAAGAAAACCTTCACTACTCCTTGGGGCACATTCATGTATGCTAAAATTCCCTTTGGATTAATGAATGCAGGAGGAACCGTTCAACGAGCAATGGATATTGCCTTTATTAGGGAGAAGCATAATTTTTTTGTCATCTATCTAGATGAAATTATAGTGTTCTCAAAATATGATAAGGAACATTATCATCATTTGAAAAGAGTATTTGTGAAGTGTATAAAGTTTCATCTCTCTCAATCTTAAGAAGTATTAGTTTGCTAAGAAGGAAGGAAATTTATTAGGACACATTGTATTAGAAGAAGGGGTAAGAATTGACCCAAGAAAAGTAGAGGCTATCTAGAATTTATCGTTTCCTATATCTAAGAAATAATTTCACTCTTTCTTGGGTAAAATCAATTTTCTGAGAAGATTCATCTCTAACTTTGTTGAATTGGTTAAGTACATTACATCCATGCTTAGGAAAGGAAATGAGGTGAAAATTACTACGGAGGATCGAGATTATTTTGACCAAATCAAACATGAATTGAATGAAGAACCTATTCTTATCAACCCTGATTATTCCAAGGAATTTTGGATATTCTCCTTTGCTTCATATGACACATTGGTTATTGTCTTGCTGCGAAAAAATACATAGGGGTTAGAGCAACCTATTTCCTTTTTTAGCAGAGCATTGAGGGATGTAGAGATGAGGTATGATATCATGGAAAAAAAAGGCTTATGCTTTGGTTAAAGCCCTCAAGGATTTTAGAGTATACAATATTCATTCCAAGATTATTTCTTATGTTCCCTTAGCCTCTATGAAAGATATACTTATCCATCCTGAGGTAGATAGGAAAAGGAGCAAATGGATTTCTAAAATTATGGAATTTGACCTTCAAATGAGGCCCACTAAACTAGTGAAAGGTCAAGATTTAGCTAGGTTGTTGGTTGAATCAAATTCAAAATCACTAGGGTTTAATTTCATGAACATAAACTAAGAAAATAAACAAGATGATTTTGCTGACAAAAGCTCTCATATCAGTCCCAACTTGGAAGAATGCACTTCGTATAAAGACATCATTTATTTTCTACAAAAGTTGCATCCTCCTGATGGTCCAGAGAAGAACAAGGTAAGAGATTTGAAGCTTAAAGAAATCAAATATTGTATTGGAAAGATCCTCTCGGGGTTCTTTTGAGATGTTTATATCCACAGGAGGCCCAAAGGTCCATGACTAATTTTCATGACAACTTGTGTGGGGGGCATCATTTTTGGAGAAACACAGCCTATAATATCCTCAAAGTTGGGTATTTTTGGCATATCCTTTTTACTGTTGTTTGTGCAAAGATTAGAGCTTGTGTCAAATGCTAAAAGTTTTCTAGAAAGAAGCAACTCAAATTATTTCCTTTAAAGTCTGGGGTGGTTTCTGGATCTTTTCAAAAGTGGTATCTTGACTTCATTGGGGAAATTCATCCATATTCAAGTGGTAAACACAGGCGGATTTTGAATTCAACTGATTATTTCACCAAATGGATAGAAGCCATTCCTACAAGTAATTCCTCTCACAAGGTAATCATTAGTTTTCTTGAGGATATCATGTCAATATTTGGTTGTCCAAGCAATATTGTTACTGACAATGCCTCCTCTTTCAAAGATGAACCATGATAAATTTTTATGAACAATATGGGATTACATTAGTCCATTCTACTCCTTATTACCCCCAAAGAAATTGTTTGGATGATTATTTTAACAAGAGCCTCATAAATATCATCAAGAAGTTGTTATAAGACAACAAGAAAACATGGGACTCAAAGATGAAATTTGTCTTATGGGCTAATAGAGTTACAACAAACAGGTCACTTGGTATTTCCCCTTTTCAACTTGTATATGGGATTGAATATATATTTCCTAATAATCTTTGCTTTCTTGTGGAAAAGTTCCTTTAGGACTACCAAGGATAACCTGATGATATGGTCAAGAGGATACAACAACTAGTAGAGGTAAAACATACTAGGGATCAACTCCTTGACAAAGCACAAAACCATCAACATAACACAAAGCAGGCCTTTAACAAGAAGGTAAGCAAAGAAGATTTTCGGTTGTGAGATCGAGTGCTCAAGTGGGATGCACCCAAGCAAGACAAAGGAAAAATGTAAATTCGAAGCCTTTTGGATTGGTCCTTTCAATATTTTTTAGGTGTTTTCAAATAATACTTATCAATTGTAGAATTTGGAGGATTATGAAGTTTTTGGTGGCCCTGTCAATGGGAACTTTATGAAGAATTATTTTTCTTAAGCCATCAGTGAATTTCCATTCATTGTAAATATCACTTTTTATTTTTATTTTTTGTTTGAATAAATGACCCCATAGGCCTAGGATAAGACATTGAAGTTGCTTGTTCTTGGTAGCTCATAGGGGGCATGCCATCCACTGTGGAGCCAATGTTATCACATGAAGTTGTCACAACTCAATTTTCCCCTCAAGTTTTAATTTTTTATCCTTTAGTCTTTTTAGGTTTGTTTTTTTATTTTCTCCTTATGGTTTTCATAGATTAGCTCAAATAAATGGAAGGATGGAGCTTGGCTCACATTTTTGACCCACATCTATGGTTTATACCCTTGATTCATTTCCTATGGTTTATACCCTTGACTCATCATATTATTTGACATCTATCACTACCATTCCCATGACACGACAAGCCTAGTAGGTCACTACCTCAATTCATACGCTTGAACCTCTCCATGTTGTCCCTTTACCTGTTAGGGAGTCAAATAAAATCTTTTCAAGTACGCTACTGTTAGGACCCTATAATGTACCTTTTTGTTCATACTTTTTTCTATCATTACATCCTTTTCCCACTCACATTTAAGCCTACATTATCACCTTAACCTATCTTTCCAAAGGCATATAAAGTTTCTTGTCTTTGCTATATGTTTAATTTGTTTTATATGTAATTTTAAATTACTCTCATACTTAGCCATTGATCATAAACATATAGTTGCTGAAACAGTTTGAACTGCAGATTATTGTTGCTACTTGAAGACCTGTTGCTGAAACAATCAACAACACACAAATCCCGTTGCTGAAACAGTCTGTGATTTGCGATGCTAGAACAACAATTCACACAACAGTAACAAGAAGGAGTTGTTACACTGGACGCAACAGCCGCACCTTAAGCCAACACCAACCATCGTTGTTGCTTGAGACCACATTGCTGAAACAATCAAACAGAACGCAAATCTCGTTGCTGAAATAGTCCGTGATTTGCGATGCTGAAATAGTATACAACAGCAGTAGCAAGAAGATAAATAAAGAAGTTGTTACACTGGCCACAACAACTACACCTCAACCCAACACCATTCCAACTATTGTAACAACATTTTGCTACGAGAGATCAGAATATCCTATTCCAGCATATAATATTAGATCTGACTAAGAATAGGATTCATATGTGCACATGTAATTTTATGATCAATTGTATTGAGAGGATTATCCTCTTTAGTAAGGGGAAATCATCATTAGACGGGGGGATTTCTTTTGGCTAGAAAGGAATTACAGAGAAGGGTGTGTTCACTTTGGATATTGTAACATGATACAATTGATAGATGAATAAAATATTATTCTGAGCATTTCTTCTTAGTTCCTTTCATTTCTGGGGAATCTTGTGAGATGGGAGGGCCCACCTTCTTCACAAGATTCACCCATTAGTTCTGTAGTGTGTTAGTATTATTTTTGTTCACACCTTGTTTAAACTTTGTTTTGCTGAAACTCTACTTTACTAAACTCTGTTTTGCTGAAACTCTGCTTTACTGATTGTTACATTGTTTTCATACAATTCATTCATGGGTAGCTGTTAATCATTCTGATTGGTAATTATGCTTGATGAATTTATGAAAGTGTGATAATCAGAGACAGGTGCTGAAGATTCTTTCTTGGGGAATAGGGTCATGTTCTCTGTTACAAGATAGTTAGCGTTCAATACTTGTCAATCTTTTTTTGATTAGTAATGAATTTATGAAAGTGTGATAATCAAAGACAGGTGTTGAAGATTCCTGCTTGGGGAATAGGGTTCCATTCTCTGTTACATAATAGTTAGTCTTCTTTGCAGTATCCTAAAAGATTTATTTTCCTAGGTTGTTGTTTCTTAATGTAATCTAGGATTCTTCTGATAATTATTTCCTTAAATCTCAAACTCTTCAATAGATAGATTGATTTTCTGTAATTCAAAGTAGAACTTCAGTCTGTTCAAGGCAAGGTGTGATTAGTGTACTTTTACTACAACTCTAGGTTGTTTTTAAGATTGAGCATATACAGTGTGTGATTTCCTTTGAAATAAACAGACTTCCCTAGGTTGAAAATTTATGTAACACTTGATTGTTTAGTTAATAAGAAATTGCAATGACCAACAGCTTCCAACTCACTAGTTGTTTTAGTAGTGCATATTTCGTAAACTCTTCCTCTTTACCATCATTTGAAATTATGAATTTGATGTCATTACTTTTCATTGTTTTCAACATCCTTGTTTTCAAAATGAATAATCATGATTTAGTCATTAAAGAATTCTAACTGTTTACCAAAGTTTGAAATCCTGCTCCTAGCTCGGTGCTGCAGAAACTCCTAGTCCAGACAACACTACGGATTATGCTATAGACCAACTAACCGAGCTGAATTGAATACTGAGATGGTTGTGAGACAATCCATGCTTTATGAATATCATCAATAATCAAACTATGGTGTCCAGGTACTTTTTGAGCCATATGATCTCTATTGAATATCATCTAAAGTTCTCTTTAAAATTTTCATAGCACCTGGCACTGCAAACTATGGTTTATTCAACCTGCCAGCCCATTTACCTCTGTTGTCATAGATTCCTTATCCATTTTCATATTGTCATCCTCCTCCACTAAAATTGAATCAATTTTCTACTAGAGATATTGTGCATATTTATCTCTTGGCTTTTGTTGTCTATGTTATGTTACGGAAACCACTATGAAATTGTGCTACAAATCCTTTGTTTCAGTGTTGTAAATTGTGTCAACCCAGTGTCATCATCTATGCCTACTTTTTCAGCATTATCTCTTTCCCTTCACGGTGTCATTCTATATATTCATCTCAAATTATGTTTTCGGTGAAGAGTTTGGGAGCCTTTTCCTTTATAATGATGATCACCCTATATGGTCGATTTATGTTAGCCTAAAACTTGACAGTGCCGAATCCTTGCATAGCATTTTTTTGAAGAGATTTTCCTCCTTTTCTAAGCCATCAAATTGTTCTCTTGTTAGTTCGGAAGTCAATTGGAGGAAAGCACTAAAATCCCAAATAAGGACCACCTTTCAAAAAACTTAAAGAATTTTGTCCTTCTTTGGTTTTCTATACCTCTAACAACCTTGCAATGTGTGGTCTCCTTCTTCTATCAATGGACAAACCCCAACATAATAAATATCATAATGGTGGGAGTGTATTCGGGAATGAGCCTTCTGATACGCACTTGTTTGATGTTGAACCTCTGATCAGGGAGGTCTTCCAAAGGGTTGGTTACCTAATGTTCTGTCAGACTATGCAGAGAGGACACCCTAAGGTAGCCAAGGAATTTTCTTTAAACTTTGATGGCATTAAGACGAAGGTAGGAAACTTTGAGCTGGAAGTATATGAGGCCACCATTGCAACATCCATCAAGATACCCAACACTTGTGAAAGGTGGTTCAAATCTATGACTCTCAATGTAGCCTTTTCTAAAGATTTCCTCAAGCCATAACATCAGAAATATAATTTGTCTAAGGGAGCTCCTAGGAGCCATTTGGTTGAGGGTTTTGACAAAATGTTGAAAGTTATCCAAAGGTATTTTACATGTGAGGGAAGATTCAACATGATATACCAGTATCACATTAGGATTTTGCTACACTTCACAGGAAAGGATTTGATGAACATCCCTTTCTATCTATTTAGGAGTATGGGAAAAATGGTTGACATGTCCAAGCCACATCCAAGGTCGTGGACACCAGTGTTTTCCACTCAATGTTGATCAGGATTCTTATAATGGAAGAATTTAAGAAAATAAACCTCGCTTGGGATTAATTCATTGAATTTGGTAATTTGCAGCTAGATGTAGCCCCTACCCCTCAATCCAGGGTGTAGAGTCCTTTTCCAGCTAGTAGTGTTGCCTAAGTAGAAACCATAAAAAAGAGAAAGGGAAAACATATTGCACAATATAGAGAAGTTCCTAAGGAACTTGAAGAAGAATAAATGGAAGCCCATCACTCCCCATAAAGGGAACTTTAACGTTAGCCTGCACCTGAACTAAAGAAGCCTCACTCAACCCAAACTACATCCAAACAGAAGAGAAAGTTACACTTTCCTTCACCTACTGCAACAATTGAGACAAGAGTTAGGAGGCCTTTCACCAGATTACTATCCCATAAGTAAGGTGCTGAAATAGAAGTCATAACCAAAGATTTTGTCCAAAAGAAAGATAAGGGTAAAGGTGACATTCTTGGGAAGCCTATTGAGTTCATGACCAAAGCTCTTGTTCAGAATAAAGATAATGGTAAGGATGAAACTATTGAGAATCTCGTTGAATTAATAAACATCACAACTCCCCTTGATAATCCCACCTTCAAGAGATTGATCAGACAACTCAAGGATGCTAGAAATGAAATTTTCCATTTGAAGGGAGAAAGATAGACTGAGAGGAGGAAGATGAGAGAACTCATGGACATGTAGAATGAGACCCTTGAGCTTGCTAGGTTTACAACAAGAAGATTCTTTCCCCTCCATAGGCAACTTCAGACTTTGTACAGGAAGAACAAAATCTTACTGTCCCATAACAGAAAACTTAAAGAGGAGTTGCAGCCCTTCAAGGATGATCTAGACTAGAGGAATCTGAATGTACTATCCCAATATGCAATAGAGAGAAGTGCTCTTGCAATAGAGAGAAGTTCTCTTACAATAGATATAAGTGTTTCTGCAACAAGGAGAAGTTCCATATTAAGAATATGAAATGGAGAGGATGAAAAAGCCCATTTTTTATGATGATTGGTTTTTGCAATCTTGAAGTTTTGAGGGAAGTGTCATAAATTTAGCTACTGTAGACGTCTACAAGATTATAATCCTTCTGCTAAAAATTTTTGGGGTTTTTGAGGCTCATTGGATGACACGGAAAAATATAGAGCATTTTGTAGTGCTTGGCGCTACAGAATCATCCACATAGACAAGATTGCATATTCAGTACGGAAAGCGCTGTAGAATCACCTAGCGAGACATAAAGTGGCAGTTCGCTATGAAAATTTGTTGCAAAACAATTTTCTTAGGTGGGAGCTATGAAATATTCTACTGAATGCGCTATGAATTCTTCTACATAATAGTTTTACATAGGCACGTGCTATGAAATATGCTACCAGTTGCGCTAGAAAATGTTGATACGAAATGGATGTTACAGTCAACAGTTTTGAATCCATTGCCTCTTCTTATATTTGATGAATTTGGAGGGAACCAATGGTAATGAGGTGACATATGGAGATCAACACAAAGGCTTGGAGGACACATACTGTTATCTCCCAAAATGAATCAGTCAATTTGTTCCATTGTTTAGGTGATAGAATGGTTATAAATATGGTTCTATATAAATTTTTAGAATTTTGAAATGTCAAAACATAGGATTTAAGGTGTTATTCTAGAAATAAATCGATCCTCAAAAGGTCTTTTCAAAAAATCAAGAAAAATATTTTCAACGGATAACATCTTTTTTGATGTTGAAGTTAGCTGGTGAAAGCCTCAAGTTTCAACGGCTAAAGGGTACTCCCAGCAGCAAGCGAGCCAATGAAAGTGTTAACATGGGTTTTTCTCCAACGAATTTAGAAACCCAAAATGGGTATGCTGGAAACATGTCATACGATCATCATGGAGAGTTAATGGAAGCAAATGAGTGGTTACACCTTTTCACCACGTTCTAGCAGGATATCATGATAGATTGTGATCACGTATTTCATGTGGGAAATAGAGAAGGGTTTGAATATGTGATGAACTCTTAGTCATCATTACAACTAGAGGATAAAGTACGAGATATCTGTTGACATCAAATAAAATCATCATTTCTTATTTCAAACTCACGGTGTTTAAAAATTCTATTATGGGGTTTCATATGTCAATTGATAACACATAGTCATTTTCACCAGTGCCAACCTTTTCCTTATTTATAAAGATTGTTGTGTCAACCATGTATAGATTAATTGGTGATTAAGTTGCAGATGGAAAGGAAGCAAGGAGGACCACTTCTGAGGAAAGAATTAGACAACTTATCTTTTCTGCAGTCTCATCTAGAGGTTCAGAAGCGTTTCTCAGATGCATGATGTATGACCTATGTAGAAAAGTTGCAAGAGCGTTATCACCGAGCGATAGCAGAGACTTTTGCAAAGTCATACGATGGAAAGAAAGCTACAGTAGGTTCTCTGGAACTGATAGTTGATGAAGCTGCCATTGCTTCAACAACTGCCTTACCCAGAATAGATTAAAGTTGGTTTAAAACAATAGTAACCAAGAACTTGGATTTTAGATCATACCTCAAAAAAGAGTTTCGAAGTATTACCTGGAAGAAAAGTATCCTTGTTTCCTACCTTGAAGATGAATGAAAATTTTTGTTCAAAGGCATTCAACTATATGTAACCTTAGAGGGAAAGTATGACAAGTTGATGTTATATCACTTTAGACTCCTAGATCACTTCACAGGGAAGGTCCTTATAAATCTGACTTTCTTTCTTCATAGAATCCTAACAAAGGTGTGTAATAGGATCAAAGCCTAACCATTCAACATCAAGAAAACCCTTTGTCATGATGGCCTGATTAAAATGATCATCTTGGAAGAATTGAGACAGAGAAAAAGAACTTGGAAACACTTTGTCTTTTGGGAAGGTTTTGAGACCCAAACTTAACCTATGAATGAAAAGAAGAAAGCAGGCAAGAAGCAACCAACTCCTCAACGTAGCTCAAAGAGAAGGAGAGCTCTCCCAAAGTCACCAGAAGAGAAAAAATGTAGCGTAAATCCCATGAAAGCTAAAAAGAAACTAGATTTCGAAACAAACCCAGAGCAATCCACAGTAAAGAAGGCAAATGTTCTAAATCTACCATACACAGATTCAGACACGGAACCATAAAAAGATGATGAAATTCCAGCCATCAAAATTCCAGAGCACTCCATGGAACCTGCACAAGATTTTGAATCTTTTACTTCCAAAGATGAAAGTGAAACCTCAAGAAATAAGAAATCAAAGAAATCACAGAAGATTAAGGAGATGAAAGAGATAATAGCACAGTAGGAGATTATAGAAAGGGTGATAAAGGAAAGATATAAAACTTTATCAGGGAATTTTGCAAAGACCAATGCAACGTTTGAGAAGCTGACACTTGAAAGTATAAAGGATAAGAAGAAGAAGAAAAATATCACAAAGGACTATAACAACTTATGGTGGTTAGCTAAGCATATGAAGAGAAAAATCAAAAAGTTGAAAGCAAGAATTACCAAACATCCAGATTTACAGGTTCTGGCACAGGTCGTTGTAAATTTGTAGGGAGATTAATACAAACAATGATTTTTTATTTTGAACACAAAAGGTTTTCCTTTTGATTAAAACAAAATTTTCACCAACACGGTAGGCATAGTTATAACCAATTAGTCGTTGAAAAGAAGACCTTTCATCGACTAATTAGCAAATTCTAAGGTGGAATAGCTGGTGAAACTGCATAGAAAGAATTTTGAAGATTTTGAGCTCGAATAGAGCGATTTTTGGGTGATTTAAAAGATAAGAGGGCATAAAACAATTAATCACCAAATCATGAAATATTTAGTTTCAAAGATTCATGGAGATGCAAGAGGTGAATGCTTAAATGGTCAACTAAAACTTTGTTCACAGTTGTTTAAAGTTTTAAGTTTTGAAGACATGTGTCAACACATCAGAGACACATCAGAGACACATCAGGGGCATGTCATGATAAAGACCAGATGTCAAAGACATTTTGAAGACAATTCGATTCATATCAAATAGATTTTCAATTACCTGGTTGTAATTAGATTGCACTCTGTTTTCTATATTTAGAAATCCGGATCCATTTTTCAGGGATCTGAGATCTATTGTAAAGGTTATAAATACTTATCATTTTGATAAAGTAAAGGTTCGATTTTGGATACAGAAGATACTATATTGTAAACAGAGTTTCCCATATGATAATACAAGTCACATTTTTCTCTCTCTATTGATGTCAGATTCTCATCTTTCCTTTTATACTCTTATTCAAGTTGTTTTAGTTGCAGAATGACTGTCATCTCATTGGTTAGCTCATAACTTGATTAATAGTTGATTATCATTGTTTATTAAACCCTACATTTGTATTTGGTTTAAAAGCATTATTTTCTCACCCACTTAAAAGATATCATCTGATTATTGATCCTTGAGAGCACTAGTTCATTTGATTCTCATTTTGACTTTCTGAATACCATACTATAATTGAGTTATCCCATTGATCCACACATATAAAATACAAAAACAAGTTTACCTTAAGTTACCAAGCATCTTTGTCTTACAACCTCAAAGAGTTTCTTGGAGTGATAACACATAGCACTGGTGGAGATGTGCCCAAGAAACAACAAATCATGTCATGATCATCTTGTTAGAGTTGTTTCCAACATGCTCCATGTTTCTAGTAGTTTGTTAGTTCCACTTGTAGATATGATATATTAGCAGTGTTTTGTGGAGAATCCTAGGTTAGACAGGCCAATTCGTATTTCAAAATGGTGTTTAGTGTTTAGATTATAGATACCACAAAAGAATGTTATTTTGAGGTTTGAATGGTTGAGCATAGATCCCTATTGTAATATTTTGACTAAACAGAGCCATACTCTGGTTTATGTATGAGATCTAAGATATTTTGATTAATAGAAGTCAACCTCTTTTCATTATATTGCTTCTTATTACTATGAATTCTCATTATTGGATGATCCTTATGAGATGTTATAGCTGTGTTATAATGGATGTTTGATTATGATGTGGTTGTAAATGTTATCGATGTTTTTAAATTTATTTCAAGAGGTTCTTCTGACTGTGTTTTTCTTCACCTAGATGCTAGAAGGTCTGATGCTTATAGTAGACCTATTCATATTCCTCACCAAGTCTTCCATCTACTCACATTTATATTTAAACCACTGACTAAATTTAATCAAAACCTTATTTTCTTATGCATACTAGCCTAGATTTTATGTGTTGAAACATTGCTATGCTGAGTTTTGTCCATTTGACCTTCTATCATAAATCTACATTTACCAACCTATTTGATGGGTGTTGGGCTTATCCTATTTGAATATTAGGGTGAATCGCAGTGCTAACAAGCCCCATATATTATTTCCATTACTTTTGGATTGGACAACAAACACGTTGGTTAGGACTTAGGGTTTAAGCTCTAAACTCTTCCCTTTGTGAAAACATAGTCTAAGGTTTAAATCATGGGTATATCATTAAAGGTTTGTTAAAGAATAAGGTAAGGCCTATGTAATAATACTTGAAACATATCATGAATGGTACTATAATATTAATATATGACTTCCATAGTAGGTCTTGTTTATAACATTAGATGTGCTAGAGATATAATGTATGCCTTATGTATGAAGCCTTAATTATGTCATTAAATATTTATTAACAATGTATCACTTAAATAATGGGTATCATAATCATAGCCAGGCTATGGACCTTGATAAGTATATCCACCAACTCATCCGTACGATAGTGTTACCTCTAAATAACGAATCTTATCAGCAAACAGAATCATCCGCACAGACAAGATTGGAGATTCTCTGCGGAAAGCATTGTAGAATCACCTAGCCAGACATAAAGTGGTAGTTCTCTATGAAAAGTTGTTGCAAATTTTTTTTCATAGGTGGGATCTATGAAATTCGCTACTGAATGCACTACATAATCTTCTATAGAATATTTTTACATAGGCACGCACTGCGAAATATGCTACCAATTGCGCTACAAAAAGTTGCTATGAATTGGTTGTTATAGTCAACAGTTTTGAATCAGTTGCGTCTTCTTAGATTTTATGAATTTGGAGGGATCCAATGATCACGAGGTGGCATATGGAGCTAAAACAAAAGTCTTGAAGGAAACATGGCAATGGTGGAGATGCACCCAAGAAACAACACATCATTTCATGATCATCTTGTTACAGTTGTTGCCAACATGCTCCATGTTTCTAGCTGTTTGTTAGTTCCACTTGTACATATGTTATATTAGCAGTGTTTTGTGGAGAATCCTAGGTTAGAGAGGCCAACTCACATTTCAAGTTGTCTTTTACTGTTTATATTATACATACAACATAAGAATGTTATTTTGAGGTTCAAATGGTTGAGGAGGGATCCTTATTGTAATATTTCGACTAAACAGAGCCATACTTTGGTTTATGTATGAGATATAAGATATTTTGATTAATAGAAGTCAAGCTATTTTCATTATATTGATTATTATTACTATGAATGGTCATTATTGGACTATCCTTATGATATGTTATAGTTGTGTTATAATGCATGTTTAATTATGATGTTATTGTAAATGTTTTCAATGTTTTTAAATTTAGTTCAAGAGGTTCTTGTGACTGATTTTTTCTTCACCTAGGTGCCAGAAGGCCTGATTCTTATAGAAGACCTATTCATATTCCTCACCAAGTCTTCCATCTAATCACATTTATCTTTAGAAGACTGATTGAAGTTAATCAAAACCTCATTTTCTTATGCATACTAGCCTAGATTTTATGTGTTGAAACATTGCTATGCTGAGTTTTGTCCATTTGACCTTCTATCATAAATATACATTTACCGACCTATTTGATGGGTGTTGGTCTTATACTCTTGCAATATGAGTGTGACTCTTAGTGCTAACAAGCCCTATATATTATTTCCATTAATTTAGGATTGGACAACCAACGCGTTAGTTAGGAGTTAGGGTTTAAGCTCTAAACTCTTCCCTTTGTGAAAACACAGTGTAAGATTTAAATCATGGGTATATGATTAAAGGTTTGTTAAACCATAAGGTAAGGCTCATGTAATAATATTTGAAACATATCGTGAATGGTATTCTAATATTAATATATGACTTCCATAGTTGGTCTTGGTTATAACATTAGATGTGTTAGAGATATAATGTATGGCTTATCTATGAAGCCTTAATTATGTCGTTAAATATTTATAATGGGCAGCATAACTACAACCAGGCTATGGAAATCGATAGGTATAGCCACCAACTTGTTAGTACAATAATTTTACCTCTAAATAACGAATCTTATCAACAAAAAGAATCATCCACAAGGACAAGATTGCAGATTCGCTACGGAAAGAGTTGCAGAATCACCTAGCCAGACATAAAGTGGCAATTCGCTACGAAAAGTTGCTGAAGAAAAATTTTCACAGGTGGGCGCTATGAAATATGCTACTGAATTCACTACAAAAACTTCTACAGAATAGTTTTACATATGCATGTGCTACAAAATCTTCTACCAGTTGCGCTACAAAAAGTTTCTATGAACTGGCTGTTACAGTCAACAGTTTTGAATCTGTTGCCTCTTCTTAGGTTTTATGAATTTGGAGGGAACCAATGGTTACGAGGTGGCATATGGACCTCATAACAAAGGCTTGGAGTACACATGCAACTTGTGGATATGCGCCCAAGCAACAACAAATCATTTTATGATCATCTTGTTAGAGTTGTTGCCAACATTCTCCATGTTTATATCACATTATTAGTTCCACTTGTACATATGTTATATTAGCAGTGTTTTGTCGAGAATCCTGGGTTAGAGAGGCCAAATCGCATTTCAAGATGTTGTTTACTGTTTAGATTATAAATACAATAGAAGAATGTTATTTTGAGGTTGAAATGGTTGAGGAGAGATCCCTATTGTAATATTTTGACTAAACAAAGCCATACTATAGTTTATGTATGAGATATGAGATATTTTGATTAATAGAAGTCAACCTCTTTTCATTATCTTTCTTCTTATTACTATTAATTATCATTATTTGATGATCCTTATGAGATATTATAGTTGTGTTATAATGGATGTTTGATTATGATGTTGTTGTAAATGTTTTCAGTGTTTTTAAATTTAGTTCAAGAGGTTCTTGTGACTGATTTTTTCTTCACCTAGGTGCTAGAAGTCGTGATTCTTATAGCAAACCTATTCATATTCCTCACCAATTATTCGATCTACTCACATTTATATTTAAATCACTGATTGAATTTAATCAAAACCTCATTTTCTTATGCATAATAGCCTAGATTTTCTGTGCTGAAACATTGCTTTGCTCAGTTTTGTCCATTTGACCTTCTATCATAAATCTACATTTACCAACCTATTTGATGGGTGTTGGTCTTATCCTCTTGCAATATGAGGGTGAATCTTAGTGCTAACAAGCCCCATATATTATTTTCATTACTTGGGGATTGGAAAACCAACGCGTTGGGTAGGAGTTAGGGTTTAAGCTCTAAACTCTTCCCTTTGTGAAAAGATAGTGTAAGGTTTAAATCATGGGTATATCATTAAATGTTTGTTAATGCATAATGTAAGTCTTATGTAATAAGATTTGAAACATATCATGAATGGTATTATAATATTAATATATGACTTCCATAGTAGGTCTCGGTCATAAAATTAGATGTGCTAGAAATATAATGTATGGCTTATCTAGGAAGCCTTAATTATGTCATTAAATATTTATAAACAATGTATCACTTAAATAATGGGTAGCATAATCATATCCAGGCTATGGACCTCCATAGGTCTAGCCACCATCTCGTTAGTATGATAATGTCACCTCTAAATAATGAATCTTATTAGCAAATGAGGTGTCGAAATTAAGCACTCTTATAACCTTTAGAATGAGTGTTGATAATGTTACACCTACAAGGGATTTAATTAATGAAATGAGACATATTTTTTCTTGTGAAAGGAACTATTTTCATACATAATTGACATTGGTTTGTCTGGTTAATTTTTATTTTTTTTTTGTGAAATTTGGTGTACATT
Organism: Picea sitchensis; assembly: GCA_010110895.2. NCBI lineage: Eukaryota > Viridiplantae > Streptophyta > Pinopsida > Pinales > Pinaceae > Picea > Picea sitchensis. The sequence goes on from SNQJ01S0036784.1 coordinate 128,676, forward strand.
ACATATGGTATCAGAGTTTTAGGTTACAATGCTTGGACCTCAGGGAAACAAAATAATTTTTTTTTGTTTCATTAAAGAAAATATAACAAACACATTTATTGTTACATATAGAAAAACAATTTGTCTCTTTTGAAAAATGTCAGCAGAAAATAAGGAAGGAGACAGACCTGAAGGGAATTGAAACCAAGAACCTCCTAGAGACCCAAAGAATAACAATGAAGTAATTTAAGCCACTCAAGTATTGGAAACGATGCAGAACCTCATCGTAGAACTACAAGGATTTAAAGAAGATAATGGAAAGTTGTAGAAAGCACATGAAGATCAACTGTAAATAAACAAAAAATTGCTATGTAGTATAGTAACAAAGAAGAGTCTAAAGGACAATGAAAAAGAGGAATAGGTCAAAAAACATTCCTCTAATAATTTTGGTCATGAAATAGAAAAGGAAGATATCTCTTCCGAAGACACACACATGACATAAAACAAAGAATCTACAAGAAGAAAAAGAAAATAAGTGGACCACCTGGAAGGTGAATTCAAGAAAATAAAACCTTCCACCTTTGATGGAGAATCAAAGACTGTTGTGGAGGGTGAAGCATGGTTACTAGATATAAATAAATACTTCCATATTTATAACTATTCTTTTAATATGAAATTCAAAATGGCCATTTACAACTTAAAAGGAAAAGCTAGTATCTGGTGCAAAGACATGAAATTAGCCAAGGCATTGAAATAAAAACAAATGGAATGGTTAGAGTTTAAAAAGTATTTCAAGAAGAATTACTTATCATAAATTTATTACGAAATAAAAACTAAGGAATTTTACGAACTACGACTAGGGAAAATGGCCATGGACGATCTGATAAATATATTTCTAGAAGACAAAGTAAATATACAAAGGTTCTTGAGATGTATTCCATAGTCGTAAAAGGAAATAATTGAATTTGACAATCCGAAATCTCTAAATGAAGTGTTTATAAGGCTCGAATGTGCTATAATCAGTACAAATAGAGATCGAAAATTCCCAAGGCATGGAAATATAAGAAACAAGACAGATTGAATCAACATAAGAAAGGATTCCAACTGACCCCTTTCCTTAATATTGAAAAAGGGTTCCAAAAGAAATATTACTATTCAAATACACATAATTCCCAAGGGGGAAATAGACCAATTAACCTGGGAGTCAAGAAGGTTGGGGACAACCCTAAAGAAACATTGAAGTGATGGGAATGTGGAGAACCTCACTTGAGGATAAATTGTCCATGCATAAATGCCACAGAAAGAACTTCCATCCATAACCTTAAAGAGGCTTCGATGGTGGGAGATATTGGTAGAAGCGTGCATAAAATCAACACAGCTATGGATGGCAGACAAGAAGATCATCAATCCACTATTGTGGAAGCTGAAGGTAAAATTCATACCCACAATGTCTCTAAACTAATTTACCCAGGAGCTAGTTTGAGTTATATTACTCCCTCTTCAGTTGAAATGAACAAGTTAAAGAAAGTAAAGCATGTTAATTATTTGTTAGTAGAGTTAGCAACGTGGAATAAAAGAAAGGTAACACATTTTATTTTTTATTGTGAACTAAGCATAAATTGTCAAAGTACAAGGTTAAATATGAACATATTACTTTTGGGATATTACGATTTAATCATTGGAATGGACTGGTTAGAGAAACATAAAGTCATATTAAACTATTTGGAAAATTCATTTGTGTACATAGATGAAAACAACACATTTAGGATAGTACAAGGAATCAGAAAACCAATTTCTGTTAGGAAATATTAGGCATGTAGTTTAAGAAATGTATGAACAAAGGTTTCCAAATTTATGTTATACAAGTAACTAACCTCCTAAGGGAAGAAAGAAAACCAAATTTAGAATAATTTACAGTCCTACGTGGGTTCAAAGATGTATTTGTGGATGAAATACTAGAACTACCTCCAACGAGGGAGATATATTTCTCTATCGACCTACTACCCAGATCTTCCCAAGTATCCAAGGCGCGTTATAGAATGAGCCTACCTGAATTAACAAAACTAAAAAAATTAGTTACAAGAAATATTGGATAAGGAATATATCAGACCAACTGTTTCAGCTTGGGGAGCACTAGTTTTATTCATTAAAAAGAAAGATGGGACTTGGAGACTGTGTATTGACTATTGCCAACTAAATAAAATGACAATTAATAATAAGTATCCCTTACCTAGTATTAACGATCTCTTTGATAAAGTGAGAGGAACAAAGATATTCTCTAAGATGGATTTAAGGTCTAGTTATCACCAAGTGAGAACAAAATATGAAGATATAAATAAAACAAATTTTAGAACAAGTTATGGACACTATGAGTTTGTTGTAATCCCATTCGGGCTTACTAATGCAACAACAACATTTATGTGCTTGATGAATAGTATATTCAACCAATATCTGGATAAATTTGTGTTTGTTTTTATCGATGATATTTTAGTTTACTCGAAAAGATAAGAAGAACATGAAGAACATCTGAAAATAGTATTGGAGACTTTAAGGGAATATAAATTGTATGTTAACTTTGATAAGTATGACTTCTACCAAAGAAATATACAATACGTAGGACATGTAATATCATAATATGGTATTGCAGTTGATCCAGAAAAGATAAAATCCATTATGGAATGGCCTATCCCTAAGGATGTAGCAGAAATCATATCCTTTATGGGAATAAATGGTTATTATCGGAGGTTTATTGAAGGGTTTCCTAAGATTGCTTATCCGATTACATCACTATAGAAAAATGGGATGACATTTACTTGGTCACTAAAGTGTCAGGACAACTTTGATAAATTAAAAAGACTGTTAACTACGACATCTATCCTAAAGGTAGCAGATCCCGAAAAAGATTGTATAGTTTGTGTGGATGCAATCAAAAAGGGATTAGGAGGTGTACTGACACAAGAAAAGCACGGTGTTTGTTATGAATCTTGTAAACTCAAGGAACATGAACAAAATTATGTGAATCACGATTTGGAATTAGCAGTCGTAATTCACACATTATAAATGTGGCGTCATTATTTAATGGGAATACAATTTATGCTATTGTCTGACACCAATGGTGTAAACTATTTGTTCATCCAACCAGAACTCAATGCAAGGCAAGGAATATGGTTGGCCTTTTTAAGCAAATTTGATTTCGAGGTACGACACATCAAAGGTAAGGAAAACAAAGTTGTTGATTCACTAAGTCAGAGGACTAACAGATTTTATGAAATAATTATCAACAAAACAAAAAACTATATCGAACATAGAATAAAATATGTAAGTAGTAATGACAAAAATTACATTAAAACAACAACAAAATTGCAAGGAAATGTAAAAAAACTGAACAAAATAGATCTAAGTTTTGATAAAAATGGATTGTTAAAGTTCAAAAATCAGTTGTATGTACCCAATTCTGCTGATTTAAAGACAACAAGTCTTGACAAACTGCACAAAACGTCGTATTCTGGTCACTTCAGATACTAGAAAATGATAATCACCTTCATAAAAAAAAATTATTGGCCTAACATGAAGAATGAAACAGTTGAATATTTGTATAAATGCTTAGATTGTCAACAGGTAAAGGTTGAGGATCATAATCCAACAGGTATGTTACAACCTCTGCCTATACTAGAATGGAAATGGGAGATTATCTCGATGGACTTCATCATAGGTTTGCCTAAGACTCAAAGACAAAATGACTCGATTATGGTAGTAATTAATAAACTAAGAAAATTTGCACATTTTATACCTGTGAAATCTACTTATAAAGTGATTAATATCGTTGAATTGCTTATGAAAGAAATATTTAGATTATATGGAATTCCTAAGATGGTGATTTCCTATAGAGATGTCAAATTTATGTCAAATGTTTGGAAGGAATTGTTTACAGGATTGGATACTAACCTGAATTTCAGCACAATCTACCATCCACAAATGGATGGGAAAATAGAGTGAACAATCCAGATTATCGAAGACATGTTGCGAATGTACATAAGGAAGAAACCAAATAAGTGGTAGGAGTAGATGCACTTATTTTAATTTGCTTGGAACAATGGTTATCATACATCAACTAAGATGAGTTCCTTCGAAGCATTATAAATAAGGAAATGCACAACCCCAATTAGCTGGAACAATCTAGTTGACAGGATTATGGTAGTAACAGAAATTCTCCATGAAATGGAGAGAATGGTAAAAAGAGTACAACAAAACTTAAAAGAGGTCGAATACTGGCAGAAAAGATATGCAGATTTAGAAAAAAGACATCGGGAATTTCAAATTAGGGACCATGTGTATCTAAAAGTCAAATAAATAAGGATTTCTCTAAATCTAGGAAGTTTTTCAAAGTTGGCACCAAGGTTTTATGGCCCGTTCGAGATTTTAACTCGAATTGGACCCGTGGCGTATCAACTAGCACTTCCTGCAAATTTAAAAATTCAT